>CM034536.1:69342397-69344897 GCA_020002185.1 Paraescarpia echinospica | reverse complement strand
TGTGTGTGTGTGTGTGTGTGTGTGTGTGTGTGTGTGTGTGTGTGTGTGTGTGTGTGTGTGTGTGTGTGTGTGTTTGTATGTGTGTATGTGTGTATGTGTGTATGTGTGTATATATGTATGTGTGTATGTATGTGTGTACGTATGCACGTATGCACGTATGCACGTATGTACGTATGTAGGCATGTTCGCATTTACGCATGTACGCATGTATGTATGTATATGCATGCGTGTATACTGTATATACACGTATGTATATACTGACATACACGTCATCGCGGCCATATTCATGTTAAAGTATTCATGTTGCTCATACTATAAGGTATCGTCTAGACTAGACAAACATATGCACGGGCGCGAACGCACATACACATGATCTCCCTCACACACGCAGACGCACACACATATACATCGTTTCCCTTCTGTTCTATATTTAGCGCGTGGGATGAGTCGATGGTTCTGTCGTCGGGGGTGTATGCTGGCTGCTGGGGTCGTAGCTTTGACGTTGCACGTAGTCCTCCTGGTCGTCATGTTTCGCAGATTGGCCGTACGTCGCCCGGTCACCAGCGTCAACTCTTTGTCACCGTCCGACCCACCGACACTCATCACCCTCTTCACAACGTTCGGCGATGATCCGGCCAAGAGACCAATATATGAGAACACACTGCTCCTGTGGTCACTACTCAGACCGTCGGTCCGTCCGATACTCTACTACAGCCCGGGCAAGCAGCTCCCCGGGCTACACGAGCTAGCCCGCAGTCTCGGTTGGGACGTCTACCCATGTTCCGGCGTGTCCCAAACGCCGGGACGACTGCCCGTGCTGCGCCGGATGTTCCTGCACGCGCAGGAGACGAGGGCGCGCACCGACTTCTACGGCTACGCCAACGGTGACATCGTATTCGACGAGTCGCTGGTGTTGACACTGCGCGCTCTCCGTCGCCATGCCGACCTGTCTCGGCGAATGTTGCTCATCGGTCGGCGCATCAATTATAAGATGCTGCCCAACGAGACAATCTCGAGTCTGTCCGAAGTGACGCGACGTGCCCGTCAAGGCATGTGGTTCATGAGCACCGCACTAGACTACTTCGTGTCAACGTATGACGGCTATCCCTGGCGTGACATCCCTGACTTTGTCGTCGGGCGAATTGGTTACGACTGCTGGCTTGTCGCACACGCCATCGACGAAGGGATTCCCGTCGTTGACTCGTCAAACTCTCTGACGGCGCTTCATCAGACGGGAGCTGATGGCAACGAAGCAGGGAGACAGGCCAGCGTCATGGACCGCTTTATCAACCACGGCCTCGCCGGCAAGTTCGACTACTTTATCGGAGACGCCGATTGTGCCCAGCTGAGGACAATCCGAACTTGCCAGGACTGTGTGCTGCTGAAGCCAGTCTTACAAAATCCGTGCGAAGACTTGTATCAGAGACGCAATCGTAGTTGGCGTCATTATGGTGGCTTAGTAGATGCTGATGCTGCCAACAAAGACGTGATGGAACAGAAGTGAATGTGGCAGTGTTTACTTGTCATTTAGGGATAATCTCAAAACACTTTTTGACTCTACAAGAATCTATTGGATGCACGAGGAGACGAGACGATAACATATGTTCCAGTCATCAGAATGTGCAATACACCATCACGTGGTATATAGCCAAGCGATATCATAATACTCTAGTTTACACACACCCATGTTGCAACAAACCTCTCGGTTACGATGACGCCTTCTGGAGAATTTATCGATACTCAATTATCTCAGTTATGACAAATGTCCTTAAGAAAAGCAGACCATATAAAACACGTAAGTATATAAAGCTATATATCGTAGTAATTTCTTAAATACATCACCAGTGGTACAAGGAAACGATTGAACATAAAAGTGGCGAGCGAAGTTCGCCGCCTCGTATGAGATGCACTTGCAGCATAAGTTAGCGTATTAGTATAAAGATAATATTTAAGGAAAAATAGACAAACAACGTGCCTGGTGGGGATCTACAGGTCATGAACGTTGGCGAAAACGTAACACTGTACAGCGGCTTCAATACGCCGACGGCTGTCGTGAACATTGAGAACGTTACGAAGTTACTCAAACTGGCTAGACTCTACACAATGGCGCACGTAACCACAAAGAGTGCGCGGCGGTGTACCGTGGATGTTAGTGTTGCAAAGGTCGATTCTAGCCCGATACGATGTGGTCTATGCCTTTCGTGTTGGATAAAGGACACATGGGTTCTGCTATCATGTTCGCGTGTTCGATGACTTAATTGTGAGTAAACTTGTCGACGATGCCAAAAGGAAATTCGTTCCAAGAAGCGTGTGACCGAACAGAGTGACTTGTTGAATCCGTTGCTCGGTGCATTATATCTCCTCTCCTTGTCCCTCCCCCTCTGCCTCTTCCTCTCACTCTCTCTCCCTCTCCATCTCCCTCTCCATCTACCTCCCTCGCTCTCTCGCCTTGTCGTTTACGTTGCATAGCGAACTACATCTCCCCCACGCCCTCTCTCTC
>CM034536.1:69324897-69339897 GCA_020002185.1 Paraescarpia echinospica | reverse complement strand
TGTATTAACAACCCTATGTACACGTGAGAGTGTATTGAAAACGCTATGTAGATGTGAATGTGTATTAAGAAACCTATGTAACATGAATGTGTATTTACAAACCTATGTAGCTGTGAGTGTGTATTAAAACACTATATACCTGACAGTGTGTACTGACAGCACTATGAACCTGTCAATGTGCATTGAAATCTCTATGTACATGCCAGTGTGTATTGACAACCATATGCACAAGTGAGTGTGAATTAACAACACCATGTACCTGCCAGTGTGTTGACATCCTGTGTACCTGCCAGTGTGTTGACATCCTGTGTATGTGCCAGTGTGTTGACATCCTGTGTACCTGCCAGTGTGTGTTGACATCCTGTGTACCTGCCAGTGTGTGTTGACATCCTGTGTACGTGCCAGTGTGTTGACATCCTGTGTACCTGCCAGTGTGTGTTGACATCCTGTGTACGTGCCAGTGTGTTGACATCCTGTGTACCTGCCAGTGTGTGTTGACATCCTGTGTACCTGCCAGTGTGTTGACATCCTGTGTACGTGCCAGTGTGTTGACATCCTGTGTACCTGCCAGTGTGTGTTGACATCCTGTGTACCTGCCAGTGTGTTGACATCCTGTGTGTATTGTCATCCTGTGTGTGTTGTCAACACTATGTACCTGTCAGTGTGTATTAACAACCCTGCCTACCTATCAGTGTGAACTGACAACCCTACGTATCCGTGGATGTGTTTTGACAACCCTATATATATATATGTATGTGTGTACTGGCAACCCAGTGTACCCAGGTTTTTCCGACAATCCTATGTAACTATCAGGCTGTACAACCTATGTACATGTAAGAATGTACTGACAATCCTTTGTATATGTGAATATGTATTAAGAGCCGTATGTAATATGAGTGTGTATTGACAACCCTATGTACATATGAGTGTGTATTAACAACAATACGTACGTACCTCTCAGGGTGTATTAACAAACCTATGTAACTGTGAGTGTGTATTGCCAACCCTATGTACATCGCAGTGTGTATTGCCAACCCTGTGTACATGTAAGAGTATATTGACAACACTACGTTTATATGAGTGTGTTTTACGAACCCTGTGTAGTAAGAGTGTGTATTGGCAACCCTATGTAAAAGTCATTGTGTACTGGTAACCCAATCTACCTGTCAGATTGTATTGACATCCATGTGTACCTACGAGTGCGCATTAACAACCCTATACAATCCTATGTATCTGTCAGTGCGTATTGATAACGCCATACACTAATCTGGATATATATATATGCTCACATATTTTATTATACCAAGTCCAATGCCCATAAGCACAGAAGTGGGACACGCAAAGATAGTGACAGTCAATAGGCCTACATGCTATAATTTAGTATGAAGTCGAATTCATATCAAACACGAAAATGACGTTTCGAAAAATGCCACTGCCGCCGCCTCAGCATTTAAAAAGACTTAGATTCTAGTTAGTACATCGGCTAAGAGCCATACATTTGACGAATTGTGCACTGTTTGACAAACGCATGAAAATTGACACATATGTAGTTTATGATATGTATAATCATATAAAGCTAGGTACCCATCGCTATCGACACGGTACCTAGCCGCCATCTTGATTAAAAAAATGGCCGCCACGGAAATCCAATAGGCAAGTATATCAGCTTCTAAACAATATTGAAATATGATCTTGTTGTCCAAACCAACATGTCCAGGTTGAAGGAATTCATTTCTGCCATGTGCTGTATCCAAGGATGACGGCTATATTGAAATGCAAGATGGCCGCCATGGAAATCCATTATCCAGATATTTCAGTTTTTAAACAACATAAAAACTTGTTCTTTGTGTCTAAACCAACATATTCAAGATCACGGAATCCATTTCTGCCATATGCTATATCCTCAGATGACGACCATATTGAAATTCAAGATGGCTGTCATGCATAAACGTTTTACGAGCATAATTTTAGTGCCTCTTGATATTGAGGACTCCACATGACGAATCAATAGGTGGTTCATATGTATCAAGGTCAAGGAATCCAGTTGTGCCACTTGCATTATTCCCAGATGTCGGCCATATTGAAAACAAAATGGCTGCCATGGAAATCATCTGTCCGAATATCTCAGCTTCTACACAGCATAGAAACATGATATTAGTGTCTATACCAACATATTCAGGTTTAATTAATCCATTTCTTCCACATGTTGGATCCCGAGATGACAGACATATTGAAATTCAAGATGGCCGGCATGCATATAATCATATAATATTATGTTGGCTTAATTCAGCTTACGTGCAACACAAAACAGACGCTTTGTGTTTAATCCGGCAATACAGGTGTAAATAACTATACATAGACTACAACCATCAAATGATAGTAACAACGAATATCAAGATGGCTACCATGCATATATATGTTCTAGTAACATGATCTCAACGTGTGTTGGGTTTAGGTACCCATACCTGGTTTATGGTACGTGTTTTCATGATTACAACTTTTCAGGCTTTACTCAGTTATATTCTCAACCATAATATACCTCACAACATACATATACATGAAAAATAATACTCTAAATTGGACTACACCTAGATTTGTAACCACAGTGCACTGGGTTATGGCACTGCATCGGTGCCTCTGGGAGTTTAAGTCCAGCATGGTTTCCATACTCAGGGTTTCAACCGTAGTGTCCAAGACAAGGCAGATGGAGATTTGGCACAAGAGCTTGTGACATGACATAACCAATTTGACAGACAGTCCTTCTCACATGTTGGTGCAATGCATGTTTTGTTGGTGGGGTATTCCAAGTCGTACCAGATCCCTGGGCAAACAGCTGTTTCCTTGTTTCATCCTGCTAAATGCAAAAGTCTTCATTTAAATTCGGCGATTAACCTCTGTATCTCATTTAGTGTACACGAGTTGACTTCCTATGATTGTGATGACAGGGCGAGTAAGACATCTGTAACAGCGGGGAATGGAGTTCATGCTAACAAAAAAGTGCAAAACGGTAAAAAAAAACCTTTGACAAATACTAATTGTATTATTATATTGAACGGGATGTACTCCTCGCAGTGCCGTGCCGTGCCGTGGAAGATATCACACGTATGCCCGCAGGCATGCACGCGCTATGTGTTCGCACAAGTTGGCAGTTCCAAAAAATACATTGAGCATTACGTACGGGATGGCTTTGTCTTCACCAGTTGAGCATTACGTACGGGATGGCTTTGTCTTCACCAGTTGAGCATTACGTACGGGGTGGCTTGGTCTTCACCAGTTGAGCATTACGTACGGGGTGGCTTGGTCTTCACCAGTTGAGCATTACGGACGGGGTGGCTTGGTCTTCACCACTTGAGCATTACGTACGGGGTGCATGACTTGGTCTTCACCAGTTGAGCATTACGTGCGGGGTGGCTTGGTCTTCACCACTTGACCATTACGTATGGGGTGGCTTGGTCTTCACCACTTGAGCATTACGTACTGGGTGCATGGCTTGGTCTTCACCAGTTGAGCATTACGGACGGGGTGGCTTGGTCTTCACCAGTTGAGCATTGCGTACGGGGTGGCTTGGACTTCACCAGTTGAACATTACGTACGGGGTGGCTTGATCTTCACCAGTTGAGCATTACGTACGGGGTGGCTTGGTCTTCACCAGTTGAGCATTACGTACGGGGTGGCTTGGTCTTCACCAGTTGAGCATTACATGCGGGGTGGCTTGGTCTTCACCAGTTGTTTCAGGAAGACATTGTAGCCGTGGCGCCGCCTAGCGAGTGAAACATGTACACATGTTAATGAAACTTTATGCTAGGCCTAATGGTCATTTAGGATCGCAAGAACCGCAAGCTCCACACCACGTGTTGATGTTTTAGTCAAAACTAAAAGAATAACTTGTTTTTACTTTGCGACCTAATGCTACCAGTCTTAATTGTGTCTTTACATATTAACGTGTTCCAGATAGATCAACTCATCGTTGACAGGATGAACCATGCGGCGAATCATATACGGGAAAGCAGCTTCACCGATTTTGTCGAAGTCAACAAAATAATGTTTGACCGTTTTGCTGTCGAATTGTCCAAATTGCGACACTGGTTCGAATTTATTAAAACAAATTTTTTCAACATACTTTTACTCTAGTATTAAGAACAGACATCACCGTTCTAATAATGTGGGGGAACTTGTAATGTTATCACACGGCGTATATTTTCACATTCACTTCCTAATTGCTTTGTGACGGTTTTTCTTGGGTTATTCACTATTGCGTGATAACATAGCGATTCTGTCGCAATAGTGTTTGACAATAACGCAGTAGTACCTTTACTATTTTGTAATTTTTCTATCGCAATGCTTTCGCATTAAAAATTATCCACAATAGTCACACGTACCAGTCATGTTGGCATCAGGTATCAGATGTCAAGTTGAATATATTGTAACAATGTCATATATTATATACGCACGTACTCACGTGTTGCCTATGTGAATAATAAGTTAGCTATTGAGCACTCAAAATGCACTTACGGTTAGTGACACAGCTGATAGTAATAATAATTGGTATAACGTTTACGAACGTCACATATAAGAAATTTATCATAATAGTAGTTTAGTGTGTTTGTAGAAATAAACATAAATTAAGTTCCGATTCTTAAGACTGCTAAAAGTTCTTTACACATTTTACCCCCGACAGATCTATACAATTGAACACCATCTCAACGTTTAACGCATTTTTAATTTCATTTAATATAGGACACATTTTAACAACTTCTTTCTCTGCGTTCATATTTTACTGTGTTTTTCAATTGAGATAATTAAAAACAACTAATCTTAAGAATGTGTATAATGTGAATGTTCTGTGGTCTCTCGTTACAAAGACTGCTCTTGTTGTTTGGCCAAAGGATATAAGGATCATCGGACATAGGAAGGTATTGCACAATCCAGGCATATTCCTCATAATGAGAGTACATTGTATGGAGTCATAGAGGTATACTCTACGGGCTAATACAATATATAACCAAGAAATAACGTTATGTGCATCATTCCACTGTTGTATATGCCTGATATAACCATATCAATATGCTCACATATAATATTCAAGATCAAGCTGTAGAGTGGTGGTAACAAGGCCTGATTACCAGTTCTGTTCTGTAATGGCTTGTATGCCTGAGATCCTATTAGTTGACAGTCTAACAACAAATGCATCCACCGCATTTTGTGGAAATTTGCAACAGCAGGTCCATAGGCTCCCCGCCAACGCTTCGGGCCAACAGAATGAACAGCTCCGAAAATAAATGTAATGCATATATGGCAACCTGTGAGGATTCAAATGGCTGAGACTGTTTCCACTCGACAACTCACGCGCGCGCGTCCAATCCCCCTCGCACACCCCAAACAGAACACTAAAGTAATCCATTCTGCCACATAACATAACAAACAAAAGGCATCTAGTGAACTTATGTACATTTATATAAACAATATTGTGTGTCAACAGTGATTGGGCAATTAAGGTGTGTTCCTGTGAAGCAGGTTATTGTTCATTGTTGCTTTCTTGGACATAAGTAGCACAGTCGCGGGTGGCTCATAGGAGTGAGTATCTGTCGTACAATTCACCTTCACTGACAGAAGGGCAGCGATGGTGTCCTGGGCCAACTCCAAGCGGAGCTAAGTGTCGATCGTGTTGACCACGGAGTAGGCACGCTCTGAGTCGGCCTTGTTGTGGGGCATGAGTAGATAATCCCGCTGCAGTGGTGCCTGTCGCTATGGCTGCCCAGAAAGCATCCAAGCCTCTATCCATCGATGGCAGCTCTGCGTCCGTAGCCATGGCGAATTCCATGAATTACGCCTGCAGGGTGTCAGAGTAGAACTCCAGCAGTAGGTGTTCTGGCAAACGCTTGGCCAGATCGAGCATTGAAACATAGAAAAGTAAAGCACTCAACACAAATAAAGCAGAACTTTTTATGCAGTCTCCTTGAAGACCAGATCCAACACTGAAACACACCAAAGCATTACACATACAAGAAAGAAGATACATGCCTTATTAATGTAATGTGCATAGTTTAGTACTGTTAGTTTGTTAACTTACCTATTTTATATCAATGCACTTAATATAGCTTGTCAGAATGGCATACCCCTGTATGTACCTGTTTGGGGTGAATTTCTCCCTCAGATCTGGCCGGAGGACCTCCAACTCAATCAGCAGCTGATTGTTGTAGGGCAGTTTCTTTACCATCTTGATCACCAGGGCAGAGTAGAAAACACGAACGCTCCTGAGTGACAATTAACAAGCAAAATAATATAGATAAACATGCAGTTGCACACAATGTTGGTGATTTCCATCTAGCAAAATAATAAACAACTGCAATTCAAAGATGGAGGGCACCCAAAATGTTTTGCAACACTGCCGAATCCTGTCGTCTTTCTAAAAACAAAACCTAATATCGCCTGCGACTGCCGTTTAAAAAAATAATTTGAGTCAAAAGTTAAAATACACTCGCTTACTTTATTAAGCAGTAACAAATCCGATATATCATGTATTGCAAATAACGTCAGTTACGGGACAAAAATCGTAGTAGCATCCGTCATTAGTTTTAGTTAATGTTATGTATCTCTTTTTCTTTGGAGGTGATGCATTCCGCTCGGGTGACATATTGTTACGCTTCTTCATCGTTCGTAAATCAGATCGCGAATGAGCGCGCACTTTGTCGTGGGACAAGGATGTACATCACGCGTTCGGGAGAGAAACAACATGTCGAAACGGAACGAAAATTTCGTTCCGTTTTTTATTTTTAAAATAAAAAAGCTGATGTTGATGTTGGTTGATGTTGATGAAGTCCCGTGACTTTGGCACAGATTGGTGAATAAACGTAACATATTAACTAATGCGAGTCAACTTACCACGTCTATATTAACATTTCAAGGTTCTTGAATGTTTTCCTTTAGTTGCTTCCAGCTGAACAGTGCCGTCATATTCCTGGTTAATCCACCAATTTATTGTGTATGTGTTTCTTTTGCACTTGCTGGAGTGGGTTCTGTATTTGTATCTGTATGTTGACTGGCAAAATGTCCTATGGACATATCACGCCATGGATTATTTGAACTGGCGCTCCGCAATGAATCACGTCACACTTCCTTAAGGACTACTCTAGAAAACACCATACGAGTTACGTAACCACGAAACCGTCAAAACCAAGCAGCCTACATTTATACAGGAGCCGTCACTTAGCGAGATCATGGCAGTCTATTATGGGCGTGTTGGCACGCCATTTAAGAGGCTGACGCATACGCCTACGGGAGCATCACTTGGAGGGAGCTCAGGGCCGGAAGAGAGCCTCTGCTTGTAGATTGGGTCTAAAAAATAATCGCTGGTTCCTGCCTCGCCACCGTTAGTAAAGTCATGCATCATTATACACAAATGTCAATATCCACAAAACACGCTTCTCCTTCCCATGTCACAGCAACGCGAACTACGACGTCAACCATTAAAATAGACTTAGCTTGTTTCAATGTATTACAGGTATGTACAACCTTTGAATAATCTAAAATAACATATAGAATACGTTCCACCCTCAACAGTTTGACTTAATAATAATAATAATAAGATATCTTCTATTGCGTCTAAATCCTTGGAAACCAAGCTCAGAGGCGCATCAAAACAAAAGGATTGGTCAATCTCAAAATCCATAAACAGTATACCAGTTGTCAACATATGGGTCAAGGCGCTAGTAATCCGGCAGTCAAACGCCCCTTTGAAGGTGGACCGTGCATTAGGGTCCGCACGATATTTTCTTGCATTTTTGTGACCTTCTATCCTTCTAGGCCAATAATCCGACGGGTGCCATTCAGGCACCCTTGAGCGTTTTTTATAAACTCATTAATATGTACATTAGTCATCGCATTTAAAATATATACTACTTTTCTGAATATCTCGAATTGTAAACATCCAAACAATCAAAATGATATGTCCAACAAATCATATTATGCATATTTGTCCCATGTATATGCAAATTAGCTCTGACCAATATAACTTCATAATATTCGTTTATATCTCCTCAAGAGGCGAGCCATAGACACTACTTAATGAACATACTTAAATGCCCTCCTTCCCATACAAACCCAAATTGTATACCCTAGATATCCCCATCACAACGAGGCCTATCGTAGAACTAGCATGACTCCAAGGGCACACAAGGTCACCGTCAAATGATTATATTTGGAAATTGTCCGCTTCCGCAAACGCATTATAATTACAATGGTAGCATATCTACTTTTATTAATAATAAAATAGCAATGCCATATATATTTGGAAAACTAATTGTCTCCCGGTCAAAACAGGATACTATATGGAGCTGCTACACTGTACACACTGTATAATAAGTGTGGAGTTAAGGTCAAACAAGGTCACCATGAAATGATGAATATCCGAACTTTTGCAATACCTTCATTTCTATGGACATGTTACATTCATCGCAAAAGAACAATTTCTTCCCTTCAAAATATATATAATTTGGAGGTTTAAGTTGATGGAGTTTGTGTGGAGCGGCGACCGCCAAGTGATAAATGTTTTAAATTGCACCATCCAGCAAATATTATACTGTACCAATGGTGGCTTGTAGCCTATCTACGTCACATGACCACGTGATATGCGTTTTGAAAGCCTACTGTCTCCCCTTAAATGCAGGATACCACGAGGAGCTATCAAGTCGTGCAGTAAGTGTGGAGTGAAGGTCATGCAAGGTCATCACCAAGTGATCAGTGTTTAAAACTGCGTCATTCCGCAAACGTTGTACAATTACAATGTTTGCTTTATTATCTACTTTGTCTACCTACAATGGGCCATGTTATACACCTATGCGTATTGTATCCCCGTCACAATGATTGGCATGAACTTGTAAAGTGGTGGTCTAACTGAGGAGTGAAGGTTGAACAAGGTCACCATCAAAAGATACATGCATTTTTGAAATTGTGCCATTCCGCAGATTGTAGGTGATGTTATTCTTCGACGGCATTTTTGCATCACCCATGGAATGAGAAAATATATGATGGTGGATGCAACCCTCAATTTTTAATTTGAATGTAATTTTGAGGGTCACAAACACAATCTTGTGTCAAAATATTTGTATTAATTAACTGATATGGTCTTGTGCAAATGACACCTCCTCACGTCCTATGTCCACCCCCAATCATCTGGAGTGGGCATCTGCTGATGAACCAGTTGACTGGTCAACCAAATAAAAGCTTGTTACGCTATGCGCTCTGAATACTGCTAAAGAGCATCCGGGGTTATTGGAATATCTTAGTCTTTATTGGCACATTGTTGTCCAATGTTACTTTCCTCAGAATCCCGCTACCACGCTTCTCTCTTGTCCATTATTTGATCCTGCTGGCGAGGTACGAATCATGGTCAACGCCAATATTGTTGGAGTGATTTAAGTGCTTCAGGATGTGCGGAACGAAAATGTCTGCACACTCATCAAACGTGGTGATGTTGGTTGTTGCATCTTTTAATGGCGATGCTAGTTGATGCATCTCTTAACAGTGACCTTCAACCTTCACTTTCAACCTTCACTCCTCACTTAGACCACCACTTTACCACTCTGTACCTTGCCTCATTTTGACGGGGATACAGAACACATATATATGTATAACATGGCCTAGTGCAGGTAGACAAGGTAGAGCTTCACTCCACACTTACTGCACCACGTGATAGCTCCCCATGGTATCCCGTATTTACGGGCAAATAGTAGGATTTCCAAAGGTATATGACGTGGCTAAGAGTAGGTAGGTAACGTATATACGCCACCATTGGTTTTGTATAACGTTTACGGGATGGCGTAATTTCGAACATCTATTACTTGACGGTGATACTGTTTGATCGTCGCTCCACACAAACTCCATCAACTAACACCTCCAAATCATGTCATATTTTGACGAGAAGAAATTGTTCTTTCACAATTTTTAACGAAGCAGATACATAGTTATTGTAACTTTATGACGTGTGCCATATTGCAGAAGTTCGAATAAGTTCACGGTAACTTTGTTTGACCTTAGCTCCACACTTACTATTCCGGGTAACAGCTCCATGCCGTATCTCATTGTGACGGGAGACAACAAGCTTTCCAAATGTATACGACGTACCCATTTTGTGTTTAAATAAAGTAAATGTGCAATCTTTGATTTTGTAATACGGAAGCGCACAATTTCGTAAATGTTTGATTTGAAGGTGACCTTGTTTGACCTTACTGCATCACTTGGCAGTCCTAAGAGAGACCTCGTTGTGATGGTGATAACTTGCGCATTCAAATGATATACCATTTTGGCGTTTTGTACGTACGGGGAGGAGGGCATTTAAGTTTCGTTAGGCACTACATACCGCTTGCCTATTGAGGAGATACACACGAAAAGAGAAACACAAAAAAAAAGTTCTATTGGTCAGAGCTAATTTGCATATTCATGTAAAAAATTTGCATACCATGATTTGTTCACTGACGTAATAATAAGAAGAGACCATGAAAACATTCGCTTGGACACCTTATTTTGATTGTTTGGGATGTTTACTGTTCGATTATATTCAGGAAAACAGTATTTATTTTAATGGTGACGACTCATTTGCATCTTAATGGGTTGAAAAAAAACGCTCAAGGGTGCCTGGGTGGCACCCGTCGGATTATTGATCTAGGGGAAAAGAACGTCACGAAAATGAAAAAAACATCGTGCGAATCCTAGTACAAGCTTCACTGGCTAACGCCCGGACTATAGGGAGCTACGGCGGATAAGCCAGGTTGTAAAGATAAGTTTTTAAATGACGACGGACTTTTGTAATATTTTAAGAGACCATAATACACATACACATTAAAGTTTTCAATTGAACTATTTGTTAATTACTGAAATAATCAGCAAATAATGACCATATTACCTACCAATTTATTTTAACAAAAATACAAAAAAATACTAACATGATATTAATTATAAACCCGTACTATCACGAATATTTTTAATTGAATCCAGATTAAACATATAGCCATTTAAAAAGAGAGGCTGAAAGATATTCAGAAATACAAACATACGTACATACGTACATAAATACATACTCATATACATACATACATTCATGCATACATACATACATACATACATACATACATACATACATACATACATACATACATACATACATACATACATACATACATACATACATACATACATACATACATACATACAAGCATGCATGCATACATACATGCATGCATGCATACATGCGTACATACATACATACATACATACATACATACATACATACATACATACATACATGCATACATGCATACATGCATACATACATACATGCATACATACTACATGCATACATACATACTACATGCATACATACATACATACATACATACATACATACATACATACATACATACATACATACATACATACATACATACATACATACATACATACATACATACATACATACATACATACATACATACATACATACATACATACATACATACATACATACATGCCTTACATACATACATACATACATACATACATACATACACATACATACATACATACATACATACATACAAACATACAAACATACATACATACATACATACATACATACATACATACATACATACATACATACATACATACATACATACACACATACATACATGCATAGGTACATGCATACATACATGCATACATACATGCATACGTACATACGTACACAATTACATACGTACATATGTACATACGTACATACGTACATACGTACATACGTACATACGTACATACGTACATACATACATACATGCGGAAGGACGGACGGACGGACGGACGGACAGATCGGATCGGAAGGAGGAAAGGAGGGAGAGACGATGGGGAGGGAGGGACGGAGGGATTGAGGGAGAGGAAGAAGGGACGGACGGACGGACGGACGGACGGACGGATGGAGGGAAGAGGGAGGGACGGAGAAATGGAGGGAGAAGAGAGGGATGGACGGTGGAGAGGGAGGGAGGGAGGAAGGAAGGGATGGAAGGAGCAGAGAGTGAGGGAGGGTGAAACGGACGGAGGCAGGAAGGACGGGAGGAAGGAAGGGAGGGAAGGAGGGAGGGTGAGAGGGAGAGAGGGAGAGAGGGAGAGAGGGAGAGAGGGAGAGAGGGAGAGAGGGAGAGAGGGAGAGAGGGAGAGAGGGAGGGATATGGGAGGGAGGGAGGGATACATATCGAACTACGAGCATGTCTCCAACACTACCAAACATGTGCTGTTTATCATGTTTGTTAATCTAGCGAAGTAAACAGCCATTACGTACACTCGACCAACACGCATACAAACAGGTTTTAAATAGTCCTATAAAATAATTAGTATCCAATTGTTCAGATATACCATTCTAGAATCTAATTGTTCCGACTGACCGACCGACCGACCGACCGACCGACCGACCGACCGACCGACCGACCGACCGACCGAAGCAACCACCCACCCTCCCACCCACCCAACCTCTCACACACCCACCGACCCACCGACCCACCGACCCACCGACCCACCGACCTAACGTCAAACACACAGACAATGTGCTTAAATACAGAAATTTTCTTATTTCACAACTAGAAAATTCGACTCACATCAACGTTTCTCCTTTCCATAAGATTCGAATTTTCTAATTGTGAATTAAGAACATTTTCCTACTTAATTATTTTTCCGACGTGAAGCCATTTTCACGAAGACAGTGTGTTTGTTTGTGCGGGTATTCGCGTGCCTGCCTATTTGCTTGCATGCGTGCGCGCGTGCGAGTGCGTGTGTATGAGCGAGTGTTGAATTATTTTATCGAGATCTGACACAGTTGTCTTTGGAAGAGGGTATAGTGTGGTTGGTGACAGGGTAATTCACTGTTAAACATCCTGGTCTATTTTATAAACTCAAGGCAGTGATGTTTGTCAACGAGTATCCAATGCACCCAGCACCAAACAATGACGTTATCTGCATTGATCAGCTGGTAACCGGTTTTCATACTGTGACGCATAAAGGTATATCGTAGTTGGCAATCACCACATTCGGCTGATTACAATCGAGAAATTGATAAAAGTCCCGATAAACCGGCAAGCTTTTAAACACTCAGTGTGTGGATCGTCCACTAACGACTGGGGACAGCGACTACTTTCTCTAGAAAATAAGTCTCCCGACCAGGTTTTGTTAGATCACCAAAGCTGTCGTTTATCTGCAGGTATGTGTTTAAAGTCCCTTGTGTATATTTCTAATCAGTGATTACAAAGCTCATATAGAACATAAAAATGGTAAATTATGTGGTTACAAAAATATTGAGACAAGCAGACACTCATGCACACGCACGCACTCACGTACATTCATACACACACAAGACACACACGTGAACACACGCACGGCAAACACGTTCACGCACGCACTCACGTGCATTCATACACACACAGGACACACACGTGCACACACGCACGGCAAACACGTTCACGCACGCACTCACGTACATTCATACACACACAAGACACACACGTGCATACACGCACGGCAAACACGTTCACGCACGCACGCACGTACATTCATACACACACAGGACACACACGTGCACACACGCACGGCAAACACGTTCACGCACGCATTCACGTACATTCATACACACAGGACACACACGTGCACACACGCACGGCAAACACGTTCACGCACGCACTCACGTACATTCATACACACACAAGACACACACGTGCACACATGCACGGCAAACACGTTCACGCACGCACTCACGTACATTCATACACACACAGGACACACACGTGCACACACGCACGGCAAACACGTTCACGCACGCACTCACGTACATTCATACACACACAGGACACACACGAGCACACACGCACGGCACGTTCACGCACGCACTCTCACGTACATTCATACACACACAAGACACATACGTGCACACACGCACGGCAAACACGTTCACGCACGCACTCACGTACATTCATACACACACAGGGCACACACGTGCACACACGCACGGCAAACACGTTCACGCACGCACTCACGTACATTCATACATACACACAAGACACACACGTGCACACACGCACGGCAAACACGTTCACGCACGCATTCACGTACATTCATACACACACAGGACACACACGTGCACACACGCACGGCAAACACGTTCACGCACGCACTCACGTACATTCATACACCATATGTACATATCAGTGTGTGTTGACTACCCTATGTATCTGTGAGTGTGTGTTGACTACCCTGTGTACCTGTCAGTGTGTGTTGACTACCCTATGTACCTGTCAGTGTGTGTTGACTACCCTATGTATCTGTGAGTGTGTGTTGACTACCCTGTGTACCTGTCAGTGTGTGTTGACTACCCTATGTACCTGTCAGTGTGTGTTGACTGCCCTATGTATCTGTGAGAGTGTGTTGACTACACTATGTATCTGTGAGTGTGTGTTGACTACCCTATGTATCTGTGAGTGTGTGTTGACTACCCTATGTACCTGTGAGTGTGTGTTGACTACCATATGTACATGTGAGTGTGTGTTGACTACCTGTGTACCTGTCAGTGTGTTTTGACTACCCTATGTACCTGTCAGTGTGTGTTGACTACCCTAAGTATCTGTCAGTGTGTGTTGACTACCCTGTATATATGTGAGTGTGTGTTGACTACCCTATGTATCTGTGAGTGTGTGTTGACTACCCTGTGTACCTGTCAGTGTGTGTTGACAACCCTATGTACATGTGAGTGTGTTTTGACTACCCTATGTATTTGTGAGTGTGTGTTGACTACCCTGTGTAACTGTCAGTGTGTGTTGACTACTCTGTGTACCTGTCAGTGCGTGTTGACTACCCTATGTATCTGTCAGTGTGTGTTGACTACCCTATATACCTGTCAGTGTGTGTTGACTACCCTATGTATATGTGAGTGTGTGTTGACTACTCTGTGTACCTGTCAGTGTGTGTTGACTA
>CM034536.1:69188279-69323897 GCA_020002185.1 Paraescarpia echinospica | reverse complement strand
ACATGCCATCATAAGGTGCATAAACATGTTTTGTTCACGTATTAATAGTAAGCATGACGCATTACATCGATAACGGTGCAGGATACACAAACAATAGAACTGTTTGTCGGCACTGCACAGTGTCTGTACTTCGAGTATACTTTACATGATTGATTTGTTTGACTTTGTGTGTTGCTTAACTCATCTATTATACGTTCCATTTTAGATTATGCGGGGAATAATGGATCGAATTTCAGTTAATACGTATATACAAAATGGAAGTTATATGAACTAAGCAACGTAATAATCATTACATATGTCACACAAATTTGCCTTTGCACGAAATAATACATTGGTTGTACGGCTGAGGAGTGTGTAACGCCTAAACGTGTAGAATAATGTGGGAGAAAACGCCCCAATTTAACTTTACATACGATTTGGCGTATCACGGGACTTATTTTCCACAAAAGCAGAAACGGTTAACACATTAACATATATACCTCGTTTAGCTAAATAGTATTGTAATTACAGACCCGTATTGGCTACATGACAAACAAAAATACCATTTTAGTAACAGTCCTACAGATTTTACCATTTTCGTCGTGTGGGGTAAAGTGTAGCCCTTTATAATTTGGCTCCTTCAATGTCTACTACTTGGTAGTTGAAGTTGAAATGGTTCATGTCCCATGATATCGTATCTCTCTTCACTAACACGTCTATATGTAAGGCTACGGAGAAATCAAGACCAGATTACAAACTGACACAACCTCAAGTGACGGGACATGGCTGGGAATAGAGAATACGCGAGGGAACGACTGATTTTGTGGTGAATACAGCCGACTTCACATTCAGAAACACTGCGAACCAACATAAATTTGGCCCAGCCTTATATAGACCAGAGGCCCCATCGTCATTAACCTCTTCATGGAATGTCTCGAGCAAGAAATGAAATGAAAATTCAACTGCAGACCTAGGATGCAGAAACGTTATGTAGGTTAACGTGAAAAACACACAACACCTGACCGGCCATCTAAACAGAATGAACGAGGCCAACAAAATAACATTAACACACGAAGAAGAAGCAGAAGGACACTTCACTAGTGAGAAAGCAATAATGATAGCTGAATCTATTAATATTCCAATATTCAGGACAAATACACATACAAACAAACACAAATCAATATCTACATTTTACTCACATCATCCGTTACACCAGAATATGAAAATGATCCGTACGTTGCTACACAGATGAGAAAGACTTGTGGCAGAGGAGGAAAAACGAGACCACATCACAGGCGTATCCATATTCGACAATACCAACGAAAGATGAAACAAAAGTATGAAGGTAATAGCCATGAAGAATTACTTCAGAAAAGATAACGCCACGGGCATGGTGGTTCTTCCGCGTGTCCAGGGATCGTTCGACACCACATCACGCAAAATAAAGGTGAATACTGCAATTAAAAACCAACGACCAAAAGATCAAGTGGAACCACTAAATATGCAGGAAGGAGTATATACCTTAGTGTATATGAACTGTAATGCCACATTCATCAACAAAACGAAAAATACCTTAGAAACCCGCATGAAAGAACTCAAAGATGACGCTGAGAAAGCATCTGCATGCAGACCCTACACCCGAAGCAATGGCAAAAGGAGTTAGGATTGGCCCCCCCCCCATTATTTAGAGAAAGGTACATTATGATTTTGGGGAGTGTCACTGCGACTGGTGAATACTTTCCCAAAAACATGTCATCTACATACACGCAGGTCAAAGCTTGGGGAAGGAGATGGAGAAACTACGACAACGTGCATTGACCTTGAAGAAGCAGCTACCGTGCAATACTTGCAATCTGGTGGACGGAGTAGATGGGTATTAAAAAGATACGACTTCCACAATCAACATTCTACCAACGTTAGCATGGTTACGCCATTCCGACGTTATTCTAACGAATGACACACCGAATCCTTAAAATCATAACATGAGTAAAGCTCACCCTGCCCGTGTATACGTTGCATGACTGTAGAGATTTACGACCTTCAGGTAAAGTATAACAAGTCTGTAACGTAATGAAAACCAAAAGCAGATGCTGGTTTTTCGTTGGAATACTGTTGTAGTATACCACAAAAACTGGCCGAACAGTTACTGTTATATATTCTTGGTATTCCAGGAAGATACTTTACCAGGCGGTTCTGACAGGTGGCGCCACCTTAAATAACCTGGTAATCGAGGCTATTTTCTGATCCGGTGCGTGGATTTCACAAAAGCGACTACAAATAAAAACGACAAAAGTTTAACTTACAACAGAAAAATGTCATAACGTGAGACATATATTTTTCACAAAAATAATCATAAAACGAGAAAATTGTAACTTATAACAAAACTCGCGGTAACTTACTCCAAGGAGCAGATTTTATTACGAAAAAACTGATAATGATAAGCGAATTTAACGAAACATGAAATTTATAACAGAAAATGTCATCAAGCGAGACACGTGTTTCTCAAAAGCGACAACAAAACCGACAAGTTTTAACTTATAACACAAAAATGTCATAACGCCAGATACAGGTCTTCGGTCGTTCTTCATGGAATAGTGCCTTTAAGCGCTATTTTTATATGCATTATATATATATATATATATATATATATATATTCGAAGTTCCTGGGTGGTTATTGTAAGCGGTGGGTGACGCAGTATCACTGTCGTCCATCATGTGCCATCATGTGCAGTGATATTTCCAAGCAAAACCACATTTTTCGTCAATTTGAGATAGTTGTTCTTTTGATTAGTGCTGTAGACAGTGGGTGATGAAGTGTGACTGGCATCCATTGTGTGCTGTATTGGTTCCATTCCATACCAACTTTTATTTGTTGGGAATGACATTTCATTATAAATTTACTTGGCTGTTGCTGTAGGCAGTGGATGATGCAGACATCCGTTGTGTGCAGCATGCGTGGAAGCACGATAAAACCGTACTGGCTCACAATTCGTGTTATCATAACAGCGAGAATAGGAGAATACATGTCCGTGTTAGTATAGCCGTGGTCTTGTATAAGTGTTGCAGTCTGACTGACATATATTAATGTCATAAACAGCACAATACAAAACCGGATTGAGCCAATTAGATCAATGAGCCAATTTATGCATCGTGAAAACACCCCTACAACAATGTAATTGTCCAGGACGCGAGGTAATTATAACTGCGCCCCACTGAGTGCACCTGAACTCGTCTATACATTATTACGTATACATTATTACGTAACACCTTCTGCTCTGTCTGTGACTGGTGGTGTACTAGCCTGACCTTTCTATTTTAACAAAATGACGAGGAAATAAGATTCTGAAAATATATAAACACCAAAAATGCTACACACACACTTTCACACGCACAGGCACATGCACGCAAACACAATTGTTACAATTCTGCGACCCTAGTTAGTTATATTTCTGACCGCTAACATCTTACAATGTAAAGCTGTGGTTGGCTGACTCGTGTTAGGGTTGCCCTGTAGGCCATTGACGGCTGCCCAGTGGTTATGCAATACTGTGAAGGAACTGGAGTGGTGGCCTAAGGTCAGATTTAAAAAAAAACCGGGCAAATATCATTATAGTTAGGGTAGACAGGGAGGATTGTCGAATACAACGTGTAATATTTATAACACGTTTTGGAATTGTTACAATGGCGTCAGCATCAGCAGGGATCACATGACTGATGCTAGGTATAGGGTGAATGTACTGAGGTTTGAAGGGAGGATAGAACAGACGAGTCCAGAACACGATAGAGCAAAGACATGTAATCTGGTCTCTTGTGTGGAGAGAAACCATTACGGTGCGGTTGGCAAACACGAAGTCTATACCCAGTGGTATAATATAATGCATATATAGAGTAGAAGAAATACCGGAGGTATGTGGAATATATATGTATATAATATGAGTGAATGTTAGATTAGAGGTATTGGCTTAAACATCTGGTTTTTATATTGTTATAATTGTGCCAAAGGGTGTGATCAATAATAAATAAATATGGTCACCGTAATGATACTGGTATCTCGAGATTTATGCGGGGTGGCGAATCATCGCTCTGTTATGTGAATGTTAGATAGTAACAAGAAGCGAACATAGGTTGTATTACGGGGTCACAGAAAGTGGTTATTGGTGTATAGTTTGTTGGGACTTAGAATATGCAAGGTGGTGGGGTTGTTATTACTAATGGGATATTGGGTCCAGATATGTATCAATGACATTTGTGAAATATTGATATTCGGTTATGTACTTAGGTTGCAGTTATTTATTTATTTATTATTATTTTTTATAATTAGCATATTATCTGTATTTATTTAATTTAATTTAAGCACATTATTTATTTTAGGTATGTGAACGGCTAATTAATATAATTCATGTATAATATATACACTTGTAAATATATATACTTATTTTTATTCAGGTTTATCTAACTGACATTTTATGTAATTTGTATATGCTACTTTTAAATCATATTCGTTTACCTTTCTATTTAATATTTCGATTTAATATGTTTTATGTCATTTAATGTATTTTATTTATACTCTACGATTGTCAGCGCCTTTGAGCAGATTTGTCATCCGGACACACGGCGCTCTATAAATGTTTTATAATAATAGTATATATCTATGGCGAACATTAGCTACACATGTTTGTGTGTAGGTACTATGATTGTATGTGGTGTCGATGGAAAAAAACATATGATATGAAGGGTGTAGCTTACACACCAAGGAAAAAGTTTATTTTTATTATTATAGTTATCATTTATTGTAGTGTCGGGGCGGGGTAAAGTCTGACAAAGTGCACTCGAGGGCGGTAGACGCCGAGTAACACCTCGTGTAACAACAGTGCGAGAGTAGACGGGTTACGCGACAATGGAGAATTGACACCCGAAGCGGGAATTCCCGACGAACAGAGTGAGAACTACTTTGCTCGACTGCTGAGTGACAAATTATCCTCAAGTTGACAGTGATGACGAAATGTGGTATCGTTTATTATAAACATTATGTTCTCGCATCTCCGTAGGGTGTTGAACTTTTGTGCCTATATGGCGATTATTTTATAGAATCTTGATGAAATAGCATAGCATTGAAGAACTGGTCAATACTTGTGTACCTATCAAATGTTATTATAGAGATGTATGTACGTAAGACTTTGTATGATAAGAGGTTAGGGAGACTGACGAGTCTGCCTTGAATAATCGCTGTATTTTGTTTTGCTGTATGGAAGATGGGTCAATACATTTGGATAATTCTTTAATTGTAAATAACTACTTCCCTTCTGATATATCTCAGAACCCGGATATTTATTAGCAAGGCCGTTTCACCTGGAGGTTCTTGACAGTAAGGCCCTTCGCCAAGCCATTTTAAGTGGGGCGTCAAGACTTTCCAGTAGCAAGTGCATGGCTGTCCAAACTTTTTTTTTATTCTCCTGCTTGCCCGAACCATTTGATGCGGAGCGAATAAGTTATAACAATTGTTTCATTAATTTGAAATAATGTCAAACTGTATTTAACATTATTGCCACAAATTCAAAACATATTCCTATTGATGCAGACGAAAATGCGTCATGTTCGCACTTGGCAAAAATCGGTGCAGTTTTCGGTTAACTCCACATCGAAGCCTTCAAGTAACAGTCTCAGACAAATATCGACCTCGTTCGAAGCGACAGCAAGAGGATTCCAACCCGGCATCTCGCAACTGAGAGTTTTATTTTTTTAAGGCTACGTCACCGCGTAGTGTGCGACGTATAAATGTTTAAAATGTATCTGATGTGATTGGATCACCTCCCAACACTTTGACTTGGACAATTCCGTGTCCAACCATTACGAGTGATAAAATACATCTTGCCATACTCCTAAACTAATGCATTTATCCAGACTCTCGCACACTCGCCATTGACAACATATTATGTTGTAACTTTCTGTTAGAAATCGTATTTGAGCGTATTATATAAACGTAAGTGTGACAGCGGATTATGTATGCAAAAACATTTGATTATATGTTTGGTTGTTAGTATTGCAACAACTATTAATGAATTGCACGATTGCACTCTAATTTATTATATAATATCTTGTTTTGTATTAATGTAATATATTTTATAATAGGCATACTTATTAACAGCGGTGCTTCTTGGTGGTTTAGTTGTCGTATATGCAAAGTACTTCAAAATTATGTTGCGATATATTGCAAGTAGTATTTCTTGATACAAGTAGTGTATTAAATGTCGATAATGATAGCTGGTTTTAGTTTTTTTCGATTACACATTAATAAGCCAACCAGACATGTACACAACGTTTCATCGTCCTTCCCACGTGAACACGATGTCAAGAATGCGACCTTCAAGCGAACGCCAAGCACAATATGAGTTTTCAATGTACGGAAGCACGTTGGATCGACCATAAAGAATCCTATGTATGGCATAGCCTTATTTTTGGCATTAATGATGAGTTGCTCGTCTTTATCTTCAAAGGTTAGAAATCACAAAAGAAGCCAGGTTCAAAACAGGCATCTAGTTCGGCTTCCTCCTCCTCGTTCCTTTACTGGGTGTGTACCTCGTCATTCGGTGTGTGCTCCTCTCTTGTTGATACTTCTCCACAGGGGAGTGGATGTTCTACACATGTCGGGCTTTTGTCAAATGTGTGGGTTGACAGCGGTTTTTGTTGTAAAATTAAAAAGTAGGTCGACATCGAAGCAGGAAGTGGCATTATAATTATAGTATTGCGTACGGTTGGAATAGAAACATTGTTTTGATAGCTAATACGTCCGGTTATACTCGCGTGTGACAATCACAATCAATCCCAATCACAATACTTTATTGTCCATTGGGAGGGAAATTCATTTGAAGTGTAGAGCAGCATATCAAAACAAATAAAACAAACGTACATGCAATATAACAAAATATATATAAAATAATGGCAACACAATCCGCGCGTAAAATTGAGTGTTTTGTCTACAGTCATTATTGCACTGTTAAAAAACAATACCTATATTTTTATTGTTTTATAACTTACACATACCATGTAGTGAATGTAGCTCAAAAACGTCAGGCGTGTGCGCCCAATGAGTATCTATATAATGTATTTATTATGTGATCTGATATGATATAGTGCAGTATCCAGCCTTTTGGACTGCCTAAAGCCTTTTACCCTGTTTTTCTATGAAACATTTGTTCATTCGAACATCATCAGGATTTCAGCAGGAAGAATTCAGCCACGTTGCAATTATGTTGCGAACAGTTTGTTCACGTAATTAAATCCACACTACAATGCGCCTTCTGTCAGTAATGTAGGATATTACTCTCAAGTCCCGGCTGCATCATCCGGCAATGGTGTTGTTCTCCTCTTGTAACACTGTAGTCCGGGGTAAGGCTCGCCTCAATACCGGTCTTCGATTTCTGTTTTCTGTTCTTTCCCTTTTCTTCCCCGTTATTTTTTGTGCACTGCTGTCTCGGCCAGGCATCTCCATTCCCTAGTATATTTCGCTCTGATTCTCCTCTCCGAATTCCTCCCAGTTTCTTTTTATATTGCCATCGCACACAAAAACTCAAACTGCAACAGCCACAACCATTTACTAAGAGTACGACACAACTACTTAGTTCTCGGGACCCAAAAGGGAAAAGGAACTGACACACAATGGGAACACCACCAAAATGCGACAATATCTAGATGTTGCAGCGCTTCAACCAACTCTACCCTGGGTGCGTTGTCATCCAATTGTTTGGTGCCAACATAAGAAGGTCAGGTCTGCTGAATGTAGTAAAACGTGTGTTCTTACGTAGCGCTATATATAGTTCACAGGACTATTCAAAGCGCTTTAAACATCACCTCGTGGTCTTGAACTGGCTACCTACAATTCATCAGTGTACAACCAGGCAACCAATTAGGCAAAGTGCTACATGTGTCATGAGGAGATAGCAAAACGAGGGTCCAATGAGATCGCTTCATTAGTATTCGACTACATGAAAAGGTTGCCACCTACAGTTGAGTAGGTAAACGTTTTAGTGACACTTGCAGCGGTCAGTAGCGTAACGCCAACTTCTCTTCAACGTGTCTACTCAGGGCAGAAGTTTCCAATGAAAGTTATTAACCATAAATATTTCGAAAGTGGATATTTCCAAATGGAAGGAAATTCAGTTCATGCAACAATCGAGAGGGCAACAAGGGATTCTAATATATATTCTCCTACTGAGTGGCATGCTGCTGTTCGAATGGCAAACGGACCCAGCCAAAGTACGAGGTCATGAAAGTCGGCACTCAAGATGTCTTTGATTTCAAGATGATGGCAAGAGAATGTTTGGCCAACCGTAATATGGCCGACGATGGGAAAACCTTGTCTTGGCTGAAGGTCAAATGGTTCCAATATAGAAAGGAGGAACCATCACGCATCTACTTCAAATATCAAGTTGATGATCCATAATTCAGCTGCATCACCATCAATCGTGTAACACGTCGTGGTCGCGTCAAAGTGATTTGAAATGCAGAACTTTTGTCTGCCTACAATGGACTTCCCAGCATTTGCTGAAGCTTAGCAGAGAAGGTCATGTTCCATCAATTCATCGCAACTTCTATGAGATCCTAAACCATGGAACCAATGTTAGGGACAGACTCAGTGAACCCGATGTTGAAGAAAATGCTATTGACACTGATCACGAGTAGCTTTGACATAACAGTCAATATAGTCAATACATGGAATATAACATGACTGTGACACCTGTTTCCACAAAAAAAGCTAATTTTGTGACTCGCCGCGACAAACCGAGTCAGAAGTCTTGGAGGTATGACAAGGGTTTCAGCTTTAACAATTCCCCAAGTAATCCTATTTGTTCAGATTAATGCCCGATGGAGCATAATGTAGTGGGTTAATTTGTGATTTACAATGAGATTCATCCTAATAATAGGTAAATCTTAAATAAGTTGCACTTTTATACCGCATTTATGGGTGTATGTACAATGAAACGGAAACAGCGTTTTCAGTTAAACCCTTCCAGCATCGACCTCTTTGATAAAACGTTAAGTAGTGAAAGGTTGTATCTGACGTATTACATAACACGGACAATCAATTACCTCAACAGTTATATGAATAATTAGATGTTTGTACATCATGAAAAATAAGGCACAACTATCAATAATCAGGTGTATTTTTTATTTGATCAAACATTAAAAGTAATTTTTTCTCAATTTGTATTTTACTCACTTACATCCTTTCTCCACTAAGGTAGCCATTTTTGTTTGTGTGCCAGTGCCTGTGCGTGTGCATGTGTGTGTGCATGTGTGTGTGTGTGTGTGTGTGTGTGTGTGTGTGTGTGTGTGTGTGTGTGTGTGTGTGTGTGTGTGTGTGTGTGTGTGTGTGTGTGTGTGTGTGTGTGTGTGTGTGTGTGTGTGTGTGTGTGTGAGTGTAGCATTTCTGGTGTTTATATATTTACAGAATATTATTTCCTCGTCATTTTGTTAAAGTAGAAAGGTCAGGCTAGTACACCACCATTCGTAGTCAGAGCAGAAGGTATTACGTAATAATGTAATCGTAATAATGAATAGACGAGTTCAGGTCTACTCAGTGGGGCGCAGACATAAGTACCTCGCGTCCTGGACAATTACATTGTTGTAGGGGTGTTTTCACGATGCTTAAATTGGTCATATGATCTAATTGGCTCAATCCGGTCATGTATTGTGCTGTTTAAGACTAGGTATAAAACCCACTGTCAGGTGAAAAACAGCATCTTGGAGAGATCGAGCCACGTGTAGATTTTGGAGAGAGAGAGAGAGAGAGAGAGAGAGAGAGAGAGAGAGAGAGAGAGAGAGAGAGAGAGAGAGGAACATGGCTGAAGGTCAAGTGGTTCCAATATAGAAAGGAGGAACCATCACGCATCTACTTCAAGTACCAATTTGATGATCCGGAATTCAGCTGCATCACCATCAATCGTGTAACACGTCGTTATTTCCGTTTTACATTTAATTAAACCATTTACGTAAACCCGAACACCGACGTAATATTTAAATATTTAGGGTATCTCATTATAAATTAAAATTATATGTAGACCCTAGACCCCGGACACCGGACATCATATACTACGTGAGTACGTTCCGAGCACCGACAAGTGCCTCAGGCATCATGTACTACGAGAGTACATCCCGGGCACGGACAAGTGCCTCAGGCATCATATACTACGTGAGTATATATACACGAAAACATTGATGTCCTAGATCCCGGACACCGACAAGCGTCCTAGGCTACTAGATTGTGTATGTGCGTGTGTGTATGCGTGTCGGAATATCCTACGGCTAGTTGAACATGAATTACACAGTCATCATATTCCACGAATGCCTGCATGGGCAGCCTTCGGTGGAACAAGACTGTCGGATCATCCTGACCCTTGAACTGCGTATATTCTCCATTTTGTCGTAACCGGATTGGCGATGGGCAAACAAACTGATTGTGCACCTTTAAGGTACACCCACAAAATAAATGTGTAAAGGACTCGTCTTTTCGCATACATATATTACACTTGGGAGTTTTACTAAGCTGGTAAATGTGCAACTTTAATTGCGTCATCAATGCTTGGTGTGCAATTCTCCTTGCTAAAACTCTATATTTTGGATTTACGAACTAACAATGGATGTTCCTCCAGGCCAGTTCAAATTCTATTGACGGAAAATTTAGCTGACATATGGTGGGTGCACTGTCATTAATTTATTATATATAATCTTTGTAGTCACCATTTCCATTCCACTATAAATGGGAAGTTCTTCACCGAAACTGCGGAAGAACTTTAAGACATCTCTGTAAAACCTGTGTGCTGACTCTGAATGTGGTTTTGTTCTATCAGCTAAAGAGGAATTATATTTCCTTAGTTGCAACCCTATCCAGTAACGTGCCAGAAAAATATATTTTGCCTGACTTCCTTTTATTAATGTCAACACGTGTTTGATTAATAATGAATTCAGTTTAGTTCGTAAGTTTACCACCTTCATCCCTCCTTCAAAGAAACTGTTATGCTTTGTTTTTCTATTAACCGTTTTGTAAGATACAACAAACAGCCTGTGATCGTAACAGGAAGTTCTGTATTTCGTAAAGGTGTCACACGACAAGATTAGGTCAACAATATTATAGTCGAATAATATGACATCTCCCCCCAAAGATATCAACACATCTAGGATAGAGTTCCATAATAATCGTGAAGTCGAATCGCATGACGTATGACAAACTATTATAAAACACATGTAAACTACAAAATCAATACGAAGGTAGCTAGACAGCTTTCCCTGTAAGCGACAACAGATCATCGGCATTATTCTGGCCTACTGTGCACTTCAATTTTGACATGAATGGGCAAACTAAACTAAACGTCCATTCTGTCGGGCTTTCGCACTGCGCGCCCCGATCTCGTCACGTATCCAGGGCGACGCGGCGAACTAGGCACGTCTTCAGTCGCATCTTGAGGATGCTCATCGCCCGGAAGAGTCGGCGTCGTCTCGACGATGAAGGAACGCGGAGCATCGGCACGTGCGAGTACTGTGCCGTTTGCTGACCATCTGCGTTCGTCGTCTCGTTTGAGGCGGACGGCGTCGCCCGGCTGAAGAGGTGGTAGCTGCTTCGCGCCGTGGTGACGGTCGTAGTGGTGTCCGTACACCCGCTTCGTCGCCTCGTCGTTGTTGAAGGCGGACTCGTAGTCCGGCCAGTTCGGTTGTAGTAACTCAGGCAGTATCGGTACGGTCGTTTTCATACGCCTGCCCATCATGAGTTCTGCAGGGCTGTACCCTGTTGCGGCAATAGGTGTCGCGCGGTACACCATCAACGCCTTCGTCGGATCGTCCTGCGCGAGCTGTTTCTTCGCGACCTGTACAGCCCTCTCCGCTTCCCCGTTCGACTGAGCGAAGTAGGGACTGCTGGTCACGTGGTTGATGAGCGCATCATTCGTAAACGCTGCGAACTCGCGGGACTTGAACTGCGGTCCGTTGTCTGTAAATAGGATATCTGGATGGCCCCATCGTGCATTCACATCTTTTATCTTCGCAATCACGGCTGATGAAGATGTGTTGCTAAGATGTGCGACTTCGGTGTATCGACTGTAATAGTCGATCATGACGATGTAGGTTTTACCCCGGAAGTCGAACAAGTCTGCACCGACTTTCTGCCATGGACGGTCGGGCATCGGGGTGCTCTTGAGAGGCTCTCTCGACTGTGAGGATCTCTTCGTTTGACAGACAGCACAACGCGCTACCAGGCTCTCAATCGACTTCGACAAGCCCGGCCACCAAACTGTCTCGTTAGCTCGCGCGCGACACTTCGTGATCCCTTGGTGACCACTGTGGATCTTCTCGAGGATCTCGCTGCGCAACGACTGCGGGACGACGATCCTGCGAGCACGCACGAGGATTCCCTTCACGACACTCAACTCTGACCGAACTTGGTACAGATCGCGCAAGCATTCGTCTGCCTGCGAGATGTGTCGTGGCCAACCCCCAGACGTGTACGCGATGACTCTCTGAAATGCGTCGTCGCTTTCCGTGGCGTCGCGAATGCGTCGTAGCATTGAGTCAAGCACGGGCACTGTCGATAGCATACCCTCGACGTACGACTGCACGGCATCCACAGATTCCAGTCGCTGGTCGCACTGTAGAGGTTGTCGTGACAGAGTATCTGCGATCACCTGGTCTTTACCAGGCACATGCTCTGCGACGATGTTGAATCGCATCAGGCGAAGCAACAAGCGCTGACACCGAATCGGTGTCTGGTCGATATCACGAGAGTTGATCAACGGGATGAGAGGTTTGTGGTCAGTCAACAACTTGATCTTCTCCAACCCCATCAGATATCGGTCAAACTTTTCGCACGCCCACGTACACGCCAGACACTCTTTCTCAATGGCCGCATATCCCATCTCCGCTTTCGTCAACGTTCTGGAACAATACGCCACAGGCATCATCTGGTGGTCATGGACTTGCATCAGAACGGCACCGAGGCCGTATCCACTTGCGTCTGCATATACGACTGTGGGTAGTTTCACGTCGTAGAATGTGAGTACAGGAGTAGACGATATCATCTGTTTCAATTCAGCGAACGCCTTCTCATGCACGCTTCCCCACGCCCACACGATGTCCTTGCAGAGGAGTTCGTTGAGTGGCTTCGTGAATCGGGCGAGGTCTTTCACGAAACGTCCAAGGTAGTTCACCATTCCGAGGAAACGACGAAGTTGATGTATGTCTTCGGGAGATTTCATCTCCTGGATGGCCTTCACCTTGTCTCTATGGACGCTGACTCCGTCTTTGCTGATCCAATGACCCAGGAACTCGAGCCCAGGTTGTCGCAAGGTACATTTGGCCTTGTTCAGCTTCAGTCCTGACTTCTCGATGATATTGAACACCGTCTCGAGTCGTTGGTCGTGTTCTGCGATATTCTTCCCGCATACCAGAATGTCGTCCTGATACACCGACACACCGCGGACGTCGCGGAGAATGTCGCTCATTTCACGCTGGAATATCTCGCTCGCGCTACTTATTCCGAACGGTAGCCGTAAAAAACGGTATCGACCGAATGGCGTCATGAAGGTCGTCAGTATGCTGCTGTCGTCATGAAGACCCAACTGCCAGTAGCCGTACGAGGCTTCCAAAGACGAGAACACCTCGGCCCCAGCCAGGTTGTGGATGACGTCTTCAACGGTTGGCAACACATATCGCTCGCGACTGATGGCGACGTTGAGACGTTTCAAGTCAACACAGAGGCGAATTTTCCCTCCTGATTTCGGCACGACGACTATGGGACTGCACCACTCGGTAGGTTCTGTCACTTTGACGATTACCCCCAAGCGTTCCATTCGAGCGAGTTCTGCAGCCACCTTGTCGAGCATCGGCAGTGGCACGCGTCTAGACGTGCTGCAGCTGTACGGCTGTGCATCAGGTTTCAGTTTGATGTGTACGCGCCGGGTCTTCAGCTCACCAAGCTCTCCAAACACGTCAAGATCATAGAGGTCGGACGTGTGAACGTTGTCGAGCCGCGCTATCAAGCTTAGATGGACCGCCGCAGCTCTGCTGAGCAGGTTTTCCTTCAAACCTGGTATGACGTAACAGTGGACGTTCGTCACCTTTCGTTTTCGCAACATCTTCGCTATGAAGTGACCATCACAGGACAGTTTACCACCCGGTTAATCTAGCGAAACGTTGGCCGACTTCAGCTTCGGTCGCTCGTGGAGTTGACGATAGGTTTCAGACGAAATGACGGTGACATCTGCGCCGCAGTCAATCTTGAAATCCACTACCGTGCCATTCATCTCCACTGATGTGTGCCAGGGTGGCTCGTCGTGTTCCTTGGACTCGACGGACCCAAGGAAGAACTCAGACGGCTCTACCCCGACTGCCGAAGTGATTTCGTGTACGTTTCTTCTCGTCGAACACCGTTTCGCGAAGTGACCCTTCTTGTGGCACAGTTTACAGTAGGCGTTCAGCGCCGGGCACTCCGATCGTGTGTGCTGATGGTAGCCACACGCGTCACATGTCTGGACGACTGACTTTGCATGCCTGTGAGGAGCGTTCTGTGGTGTAGACGGCTTGAATGGCGGTTTTCCACGTCTACCACCCGGACTCCGCTTCACCTCGTTGATGACGCCTGCTGCCGGTCTAGTTTCGAGCGACTTGATTTGCTGTCTAGACGCCTCATCCGCCCGACACATTTCAACAGCACGCCCGAGAGTGAGGTCAGCTTCGCGCAAAAGCCGTCCTCTCATTATCGCGCAACCTTAGGACAATCCTGTCCCGGATTAGCTCATCTCGTAGTTCGCGGTAATCACACGTCGCTGCGAGATGTTTGAGTTCGGTGACGTACTGGTCGATAGACTCTCCTTCATGTTGTGTTCGAGTGTTGAGTTTATAGCGTTCGAAAGTCACATTTGTCTTAGGAATGCAATAACTTTCGAATTTCTCCTTCAACGGGTCGAGCTTATCCGCCTCTTCTTCGGTGAACTGGAAGGTGTTGTAGATCTCCAGTCCCTCTTCCCCGATCACATGAAGAAAGATTGCACACTTCACTGGGTCGTCTTTGACATCAACCCCGGACGCTCTTGCATAAAGCGTCCATCGCTGGATCCATCTTTTCCACGTTTCTGATACGTTGCCGGAAAAGGACATCGGTCCAGGGGGCGAAAGAGTCTCAATTATGTGTGCCTATCTTCTTCGCATTACGATCGCCGTTGATAAGGTATACGTCAAAGCCACCTATTATCGCTCACGCGGAAAATCGTGTCTGAGTGCCCCGATATACGCATTTTGTTTGAAATCGCGTAAAGGGGACTTGCATAAACGTTCATGGTTTAATGTTCATCACAATTCATTCATGATCTACCGGTTTATGCGCGTGAATTCATCAAGATACGCTACCACCATGTAAGATACAACAAACAGCATGTGATCGTAACAGGAAGTTCTGTATTTCTGCAGTTTGCTGGAATCAGATGGTTCCAGCAAACGAGTCAACATCTACAAGAGGATGCTCCGCTGTGCTGTTGATGTTGCTTCTGCAAGAGTTCCAGATAAATCAGCTGGTGTGACTGTAGGTAGGCTTACTCTTTTCCCAACGCTGTACACTGGAAGCAATTTCTCGGATGGCTGGACTGATCGCTTCTTGGCTGTTTTAGCAACAGTAGACATTCTCCGAGGTGGTATGCACGTGAACGACTTTGGTTGGACAATGATGCCTTTAACTCGATGTGACGTTCCTCCAGTCATCGCTTCCTCTTGTCTCTCGATGTTGTCGAACGCCAATACTGTTGGACAGAATGATGTACACTGGAAGGAAATGGCACATCATCTGTGTCAACATTTGATAATTTGTCAATGCACAGCGCTGTGTCAATTTCTTCCAAAGCCGAATACGAACACCCATGACCGAGGCGATTCACGATTGTTATTACCTCAACGTTGCCTTTGAGGGTTTTGCTAACCCATGTAAGTAAGATGCGTTTCGATGTATTCACAGCACCAACGCTAACAGCAGTGATAACATCCTGGTCTGTTGACATAGTCAACCTGTTAACGCGAGCAAAACCATCCTCAGTTGCTCCGAGTACGACCCGCAGAAATGTATGTTGAGACGGCGGAACAGTAACATAATCAGCGGTTAGTTCTACTGGTTGAGGGGCCACTTGTTTTTGCACGGTTATCTTTGATCTGCTCTCGTATTGTGGTGGCAGCTTGGACAACGATACCATTGTTGTTAGGTTTTTGAAAAGCTTCCAGCTTTGATTTCACACGTATGCATTCTGCACGTAATGCGCAAATACACGCGAAGATTTTCATTGAAAAAACAACGAGTCACCAACTCGGACTCTAATTCCCTCCGAAGATGTCTCTTTGTAGAGCTGCTGACCTCGCTTGTTCCTGCTGATTTCATTGAAGAAACGAACTTGTTTGTTAAGTGAACTAATGGCACTATCCGCGAATTGTAAAATAAATCGTTCCGGATGTATTGAAACAAGATTCTTAATGAAGACTTTTCATTCACGTTATATTGAACGTCATGCTTACTCCGTTCTGTGGGTGGTTGTTTTTTGTGTGTCAAGGCCTTGTATAATATCTATAGCAAGACCGACGGTAATGCGCTTCAGCTGCAACGATATGTCGCGCAGTCGCAGCCAGTACCTTCTCGTCCATGCGAGCTGTTGCTATCTCCCTCATTGTTTTGTCTGCACGAAGTTCGACTCCAGGATGCTTCCCGATTGTGTGTCCCCTTTGGGTGTTTTGTTACATACAGACAAACCATGTATTTTCTGTCATAAACCCTTCCCTTGTTACATGCGGGCTCATATCTAGTTGATCGTATGTGGGCAGGGTCTTAATTAGTATATTCAGCCGCCTCAGCAGTATTGTCCGTCAGGGGGCGCTACTTCACCTAGTTGCACAGTTCATCAAGTAAACGCCAGGGGGTGCCACTTGACATATGTCATTGACCTTTGATCTCTTCCGAAGTGATGTCATTCCTCCTTTCTCCGCGCCGCGGCATCGTCCCGTCATTTTGTATCTACATTACTGCAACAACTCGTTCCAGGATCATCATATTGACGACGACCTCCTGTCGGGAGAGAATGCGGGAAAGGGTCGGCCCGTCGGCTCGTCCCCATCGCTGGTGCTGACGGCTGCAAGGTCGCGGTAGTAGGATGTTTTCAGCTTGTTGTTTGCCATCAAGACGTCGAATCACGAATGATGATCAGCGCGTCTCTACCACCGGACTTATATACGTTTCTGAGAATCACGTGGTCATTCTAAGACAACCAATCAGAAATAGACAACGTTTCATCACGCCATATGGATAAACAAATCAAAACACGATTGTACTCATTAATATTAATGAACTAGTGAATGTGTAAATTAAGGGGATGAATATAATCAGTATGTTGGATTTTCCAACGTCAATTTAGCTTGTGTGTATTTAGTTCAATACATACTCAACAGGTGGCGCCACAACATATATATCATGTCATAATCACGTGACCAGATGGTTCACCATCTTCCCGCCGAACAAAGAAATACTTGCGAAAGGGTATTGACCTATTTGTATATTTCACCACACTAACTGAACGAATTTAAGCAGTACCATCAAGAAAACCCATCATTGCGCCTGATTAATGACGTAATATATGTCATCGACCTATTAAATGACGTTATTGGCCCATATTTATAGTTCACCATATAGTCACCAGATGGAGCGTATTGACATAGTTTTGTAGTTTACCCTATTTCCGTCAGGGTGCCTAACTTGACCTAGTTATATAGTTCACCAACAGTCCGCCGCGCTACCGTCCTTCCATCATTTGTACCTATATTACTACTCCTATACATGGAACAATGAAGAAGAACAGTTCCCCACTAGGTGCGCTCATATATAATGAAAACACCACAATATTGTGCTATATTTCTCCTACTATCCACAATTGGATGCTATGCCGGATGTGACATAACTGCGGATGGGCACTGAATATGTTCTCAAATCCTCCAGCCTCCTGACTGATTCGCTTCCATCCGAGGAGTAAGACTCTAATTCCCTCCGAAGATGTCTCTTTGTAGAGCTGCTGACCTCGCTTGTTCCTGCTGATTTCATTGAAGAAACGAACTTGTTTGTTAAGTGAACTAATGGCACTATCCGCGAATTGTAAAATAAATCGTTCCGGATGTATTGAAACAAGATTCTTAATGAAGACTTTTCATTCACGTTATATTGAACGTCATGCTTACTCCGTTCTGTGGGTGGTTGTTTTTTGTGTGTCAAGGCCTTGTATAATATCTATAGCAAGACCGATGGTAATGCGCTTCAGCTGCAACGATATGTCGCGCAGTCGCAGCCAGTACCTTCTCGTCCATGCGAGCTGTTGCTATCTCCCTCATTGTTTTGTCTGCACGAAGTTCGACTCCAGGATGCTTCCCGATTGTGTGTCCCCTTTGGGTGTTTTGTTACATACAGACAAACCATGTATTTTCTGTCATAAACCCTTCCCTTGTTACATGCGGGCTCATATCTAGTTGATCGTATGTGGGCAGGGTCTTAATTAGTATATTCAGCCGCCTCAGCAGTATTGTCCGTCAGGGGGCGCTACTTCACCTAGTTGCACAGTTCATCAACTAAACGCCAGGGGGTGCCACTTGACATATGTCATTGACCTTTGATCTCTTCCGAAGTGATGTCATTCCTCCTTTCTCCGCGCCGCGGCATCGTCCCGTCATTTTGTATCTACATTACTGCAACAACTCGTTCCAGGATCATCATATCGACGACGACCTCCTGTCGGGAGAGAATGCGGGAAAGGGTCGGCCCGTCGGCTCGTCCCCATCGCTGGTGCTGACGGCTGCAAGGTCGCGGTAGTAGGATGTTTTCAGCTTGTTGTTTGCCATCAAGACGTCGAATCACGAATGATGATCAGCGCGTCTCTACCACCGGACTTATATACGTTTCTGAGAATCACGTGGTCATTCTAAGACAACCAATCAGAAATAGACAACGTTTCATCACGCCATATGGATAAACAAATCAAAACACGATTGTACTCATTAATATTAATGAACTAGTGAATGTGTAAATTAAGGGGATGAATATAATCAGTATGTTGGATTTTCCAACGTCAATTTAGCTTGTGTGTATTTAGTTCAATACATACTCAACAGGTGGCGCCACAACATATATATCATGTCATAATCACGTGACCAGATGGTTCACCATCTTCCCGCCGAACAAAGAAATACTTGCGAAAGGGTATTGACCTATTTGTATATTTCACCACACTAACTGAACGAATTTAAGCAGTACCATCAAGAAAACCCATCATTGCGCCTGACTAATGACGTAATATATGTCATCGACCTATTAAATGACGTTATTGGTCCATATTTATAGTTCACCATATAGTCACCAGATGGAGCGTATTGACATAGTTTTGTAGTTTACCCTATTTCCGTCAGGGTGCCTAACTTGACCTAGTTATATAGTTCACCAACAGTCCGCCGCGCTACCGTCCTTCCATCATGTGTACCTATATTACTACTCCTATACATGGAACAATGAAGAAGAACAGTTCCCCACTAGGTGCGCTCATATATAATGAAAACACCACAATATTGTGCTATATTTCTCCTACTATCCACAATTGGATGCTATGCCGGATGTGACATAACTGCGGATGGGCACTGAATATGTTCTCAAATCCTCCAGCCTCCTGACTGATTCGCTTCCATCCGAGGAGTAAGAACATTTGTAAATAGTACTTAACCAATAATTTACTACGCTTACCTACGCAGATAGGCGTCAGTTTCACTAATTTATTACGTGTACCTACGCATACAGGTGTCAATTTCACTAATTTACTACGCATACCTAAAAGGAAAGTATAATGTTTATTTTATCCGTTTTCGGTTATCAATTCTCAAATCCGATTCAATCCTTTCCAGTCGTCAAATGACAATAACTCATCTTGTTAACATTTAAATGAGAAAGTCGGAACAATGACATACCGACGGCAAAGACAAGAACTATGTTATGTAAAACAGTTGTTTAATTTCTGGCAGAAGCACACCGCACCGACAAGCGCTTGGCATGCTTGAAAACAAATTCGTAACGCAATCAGCAATCAGCATAATGCATTTATGCGTTTGTCATTTGTAATACGGATAGATTACAATACAAAGACTTTACTACACAGTTATATCATCAAGCTCATTACCACAATATAATATACAATATAATAATTTGTGCACGTCCTTGTAGGTCACGGAGCTTATGAGTTGAGTTAATCAGTAGATGCCCCGGACGCAGTAGCTTGGAGAATCTGGCCAAGTCCATGTACGTCACGGGATTCACGCGTTGAACACACAGTTTGGATGCTAAGCTGTCAGCGAACCCTGGCACGTTTTTGTGTTCTCCTGTTGTAAGGGTTACTGACGACACGCCGCGATCAGGACGTTCTTAACAAGTCCACGCAGGTAACTGTTGTTATATTGTTCAGATCCCAATGCAATATCTGCAAATATCATGGATAATGGTCTTTTTATATAAACCGTTTCAGTGATTGAACCGCTTCTCTGCCGACGGGTCTCGTGTGATCTTCCAAGATGGTATACGATCTGACGTGACAACAGTGTAACTTTCTGTCGTGGTGCATCTGCCGTGCTACATCTACAATGGTATATCTGCCGTTGTGTTTCTCCCACGGTGTATCTATTAAATTAAGTGACCCGCGGTTTTGTTCCATGTACTGTAGTTAGTTGGCAGACTAAAACAAAGAGAACGATCGAAACGAAGATCGAGGGAAACAACGTAATTCTGTGTGGAATCAAAGTCTTTGATTGTCTGGCAAAGTGGATGTGATGAAGCACGACATAACTATTACACGACACGAAAGACCGTGTATATTGGAGGGTCGTCACCCACCGCAGCAGTACACTCAGCAACCGTGTATATTTTCACCTACCGCAGCAGTACACTCAGCAACTGATGATATTCAGTAAGAATAGAATGAAAATGTTTCCTTCGTACGTCAGCAGCAGACGATCTGTCTCACGAGTTACATTGGCAAGATGTCATTATATTTAAAAACAACGTAAATGTTAATTTATTTAAATGCCGCCAAAGAAAACTCTTGTCAATAGTTTGTTCATAGTAGTAATAATAACAACTGAAATATTACAATACTTAGGCGACGATCACAAAGAAATGTCGTCATTTAACTTTCATATAGATACTAGTTTTGACGTCCATATTGTGCATTGAAATTTATATTTGTCGTGTGAGCCAAAACATCATACTTATCACAAAATACACATCTTTGATAAGGGTTTTGTGTAGTGTTCGGGTTTATTCGGGCCCCACTTCTTTCGTTCCAGTTGTAGTGGAACATTTCAGCGTCAGCTGTCATCGACAGGCATCTTAAGCAAAGCTCACAAAAAACTGTTACAGTCCGCAGATCGACGGCTTCTTTGAAAATTAGACTCCGACTGTTATAGCCACAGCATGCCGACAACACACCGAGAGTGTTCCACCCTCTGTCTTCATGAGGAAAGGAAGACAAGCAGAGAAAGCAAAAAATAGGCCAATATAAGTACGCTATTCCGCATTACACCCTAACAATACACCCACACACACACACACACCCTATAAATACTCGTGCTACACAATAGCCAGCAGTCCGTTTTGCCGCCGCCGTGAAGCACAGCCCCTCGTCGAGGACACGCTCCCGTCGGCCTTCGGCCTCCGTTGCGGGCAACGCCAACATTGTGCCTGCCCAAGTAAGTTCTGCGCACAATATTGGCGCTGAGAGCAGGGTATTATTTTTTGGCGAATCTACGTTTAATTTCAAGATAATTAGCCAGGAGGAACCTGTCGGTTCTCGAGTGCTAATTGTTTACAATTTACAACGCTTCAAATTCCTAGAAGCGTAAGTTAGGAACCTGCCGGTTCTGGCTACGCTTCAATCAAATATAATTGTAAGTTAAGGCTTAACTAATCATTGTAACGTATAATTCGACCACTGAAGTTATTTGAAACATAGTAAATACATGTTGACGTCTTCATAACCAGTTTCTGAGCGTGGCCGCATTCACCCAACGTTGCGCGTCGCCGTACGTTGCTACGCGACAATACTTTAACTGGGTGTAACCCTTTAACCACGTCGTTGTGTTTGCATCGTGGATAGTTTGTCATGTAATTTAATTCCGCCGTGACTTGTGTTTATGTTCTTTATAACTTTATCGAGTTTATGACATTTGTATTTCATCATAAAGCTAGCTACATTTTGGTTGGGTTATGTGAAGCTATACAATGTTGTTTACTTCCCCAAGCTACCAACTGGGTTTTATCGCTGACTAATTGTCTTGTATCTATTGCGTGATATGGTTTATTATTTTGTGATCGTAGATATTTGGGTAGTTTATTTCGTTCTCATAGTAATAATATCCATTTACCTAGTATGTACACACTGATATATACATTTACACGCATCTAGACGTCAGCATGACGTCCACAATCAACTTATATACATGCACTAAAGAACAGATTGTGGAAGTAGCAGGGGTATCCACCACAAAGGCTACCAAAATACTGAATCTCAGGAAGAAGAATAACATAGAAATTGCTGACTTAGCGACAGTCACGGACGCTACTACAACGTTTTGGGATAACTTGCTAGAAACAGGACGAATCAGTTTAGAGAAACCCGAGACAGGGGGAGCTACGTCGATAGATTCTAGTAGCAATGAGGTAGAGATGTTAAAAGATAAACTGGAAAGGATGGAAGCACAATATCATGCCCAATTTGATGAGAGGGATTGCAAAATCAAAGAATATGAAAGAGGGAGATCAAACAGGGTCAGGTTTGGTATTGACAAGTATGAATTCATGAGGGGCAGGGAAGTAAAGAGAAGAGAACTGGTAGAAAGAATGAGAAGGGAGATGGAAAAATGGGATCACACAATGAATAGACGCAGGTCACAGGAAATAGGTGGTGAAATGAGATGGGAAATGTATGAGAGAAAGAACATGGAGTATAAGAGCTCTTCCAAATCAATGGGGCATCCTTTTAATGACAAACATCTCCTTGATGCGCATCCACAGGATGGCATATACAGCTCCGGTCCCTCGCGGTTGTTGGGACAAGAAGCACGCAGGAAGGATACCCTACTTCAACCTACTAGCAACCCAAATCTTCCAGTCGGTGTGAAACGCGAACCAATGGGAGGAATAGACACCACACCACAAACCGATGGGCATCACACATATGACAAAAACAATGGACCCAATTTACCTACATTCTCAGGAACATCCACAAACTGGGACACATTTCTACACCTGTTTAAGCGTGCTGCAAAACATTACCACTGGGGTAGTTACCAAAAACTACAGAGGCTAAAGGAATGCTTATGCGACGAAGCACTTGAATACATCCAGACCCGTTCCCGCAAAACTTGTAGCGATTATCGAAGGCTCATGAAACGCCTGAAGAGCAAATTTGAAAAGAAAGAAGATCCCAGCCTTGTGCAACGGAATCTCCAAGATATTAAGCAGGGAATCAGCGAATTTTTGGAAGACTTCGCTGATCGTGTTCAGTATGCCGTAAAATGGAGATATAAAGGGACAGGAAACAAACACGTAACTAAACATGCCTCAAAGCTGTTCCTCAGGGGTGTTAGGGAGAAGGAAATAGCTTTAGCAGCTTGTGACAAACATCCGAAATCGATTACGAAAGCGCTAACAGATATGAATAAGATGAATCGAAAGCTTCTCAGACGCCGTACTCAAAGGGAGGAATTGGATCGTGTGATGAAGATGATGAATTTGACGATGGAAGACTACGAGTGTACGCGTCCATACACATCGAGTGATTATACCTGCAACGATCTATCTCTATTCTACACTTATAACGAGAAATCCTCCTGCGATGACCATTCCACAAGTGGAATATATGGGCCCTCCTGTGCGGTAGGACATCGCCCATCTAGCACGAGCATCAGTAGTCAAATACTGTACTAGGTAGAAGGTTATCAATGTCAGCGGGACATGTAGCGTCTGAAGACGAAATGTTACGCGCCACATATCTTTCACCTCACGCTATCGGTCGCCATGAAACAACAAGTCCGTTAGAGATTGACAAGTGTCAGGAACCAGTCGGTTCCGGCACTATTAAACACAAGACTTATGAGCTACATGATCCTGAACTAGTTCACACATACACTCCACGATCTTTCCCTGTGGATAATACATATGATATCGCGTCCCACTTCCCGGATGTAATGACGCCAACTGCGGAGGTGTCGCCGCACGACGGGGACAGCAAGGCAGCCGATGCCGAACCGCACAATGACAAGTTGAGTATGTCACGGGCGGGCTCAATAATTGGTCGCACGATGGAGGCGTGTATATCATGACGAGACTGCGTTGACACGTTGTCGGAGCAGCTCAATGACGCGCTTTTTGGTGAGACAAGTAACAACTGGGAGCTGAGAAACAAACCAGAATTCTCTGAAGAAACTGAAGACGATGACAGCGGTGACAACACCGACAAGACGAAAGTTGCTGACGCGGACGAGTTTCTGCGGGACGACAGGTTGACCCATTTGCCAGTTGAAATGCACGAGTACTGTACATCTCATACGTTTGTCAGGGAGGAGAGTTGGTGTAGTGGTCAGGATGCTAAATCTACGAGAGAGAGGAGACGTTGTTGTGATCATATCACTTGTATCACCAGGGTTGACACAGGCACGGGTAATGTGTCCATGGTATACATCGACAACGGCGACTTCTCTGTGCAGTTGCTACACACGGAGTCCGCCACATTGCCAATTGAAGCGTTGGCTTGTCGATTCGACAGAGTTGACGCGGAGATGACTGACGTCATCAAATATGACTCAAATGCCGCAAAGATGACTGACGTCATTGGCGGGTCATTGCCTCAGCAAAAGATGGGTACTACTCTGTTGACAGTTGCCATCAAATGGTGGGTGTGAGAGAACGACCGTCGATTGTAGTCTCTATGACAAAGAGTCGGATGTTGTCAGGTACAAGGGTACACCATTAAAGCCAAGTGAGACGCACGAAGTCCATGTGTCCTCACCCGTATCGTCACACAATTTCTGGTGCCTATAAACAAGACTTTCAATTATGGAACTTCCACTACTGATGGACAAAATCGCTAACGATTACAATTGCGGAGCACTGACTAGCATGCCTTGCGAAACGCAGTTCCCTTATGACGAGAAACGGTGCACGACAGCGATGGTGACCACGACTGTTGCAAGTAGCAGCAGCGTTGCTTTGTCGGTTACGACAAAATGGAGAATGTACGCAGTTCAAGGGTCAGGATGATCCGTCAGTCTTGTTCCACCGAAGGCTGCCCGTGCAGGCATTCGTGGAATATGATGACTGAATAATTCCTGTTCAACTGGCCGTAGCATATTCTGACACGCATACACACACACACACACACACACACACACACACACACACACACACACACACACACACACACACACACACACACACACACACACATACACAATCTAGTAGCCTAGGACGCTTGTCGGTGTAGGGTTCTAGGACATGTCTAAATTGCCTGAGATGCTAGTCGGCGTTCGGGTTTTGGTTAACCGGTCACATTTAGTGTATATATTTTCTATTGTAATCATTCATAGTTCACGACTAGCATACAATACCGCATACATATTCATCGTAATATATCCCGTTCTTTTTTATGATTGGGGGAATGTAGTGCGGAGCTACACTGTAAATAGTTCGCACACCCAATATAAGTACGCACATCCGCATTACACCCTAACAATAGACAAACATACACACACCCTATAAATAAACGTGCTATACAATAGCCAGAAGCCCGTATTGCCGCCGCCGTGAAGCATAGCCCCTCGTCGTGGAGACGCTGCCGTCGGCCTTCGGCCTCCGCTGCAGGCAACTCTAACATTGTGCCTGCCCAAGTAAGTGCTGCGCACAATACAAGAAACAAATACACTACTGAAGCCAAAACTCATACTATGTTCGGTGTTATGGAGCAGCTTATATATCGGGGTAAGGTTGTCATTGCGTTACGTTGATCGACAAACACTTCTACTTCACACATCACTAGAGCATTAAACGTAGCAACTCCAATCTGTATGACCAGATATCGTCCTTTTGCATTCTTCTCGCAATGTATGATCAGCCGGGCTTGTGGGTGTGGTCCATCTATCGTGGCACAGATCGCGTCCATGTTGACGAGAGATGACACGTTAGTCGTCGGCCAAGTGTCCACCAGTCCCACTCTCAAATCGCGAAGAATACCTAAAAAGAATTGTACGAGGAAAAATTTACATAATCAAACTCTAACATTATATATATATATATATATTATGTGACAATATATATTTATATTTGTATATAAGTAGTATGTCGCGTGGTCCATCGCATACGCATCCGTTTTTCCGTTGGTGGAAGTGGAAAAGTAGTTCCGGTCCCATGTTAAAAGATAGGGAAATACCCGGATGTTCCACCTTCCACCAACCAACGGAAAACGGAATGATTATGCAAATGAGCTCACCTCATTTGCATAAATGACCTTATTTGGCAATTGTGGGCGTGGACAGTTAGTTCCCCATGTTAGAAGATAGGGACATTTACCCATGTTTGAAGATAGGAAAGTTTCCCCATGTTAAAAGATAAGGGAAGTTTCCCCATGTTAAAAGATAGGGGAAGTTTCCCCATGTTAGAAGATAGGGAAATTTTCCCCATGTTAGAAGATAGGAAGTTTCTCTATGTTAGAAGACAGGAAGTTTTCCCATGTTAGAAGATAGGGAAATTTCTCTCCATGTTAGAAGAATTTCCTCATGTTAAACGTCAATTCCATTTATCGTAAAGGTATACGACGACATTTTGAGTTGGAGGTATCAATTTACCCCCACTTTTATTAGCCCTACAAATCCTATGTTAAAATATAGGGAAATTTATCCATGTTAAAAGATAGGCTCGTTTGAGACAAAATAAACCGAACAGCATTTGAACGTGTCACACACGAGACTATTTGGCCCGTAGGTCAAAGGTACATGCTAGTGTTATAGTGAGTAGAAAATTCCCCGCAAAAGTTCATTCTGGAAGTTTCTTTGGTATTTTTTTCGGCGTGCATCAAGCAACGATACTGGATACGTGTCTGGACTTGTTTGTTAGTCGCACGCGGGAACCACAGTACGATTGCGCAATACCACCGTGCGTGGCTATAAACAACCCGTACTGGAGACGTGTCTGGACTTGTTTGTTTGTCGCGTGCGCGAGCATGCGCGCCCGGTATGACGTCACTAAATTGGTATGCGTAGTAATTCGGTACGCGTGGTAATTAGGTCGTAATCATACTGATTTGGTTAGCCAACATTTTGAGCTTTCGCGCTTGTATGTAGTTTTGTTCAATGACGTCATTAAATAAGTACGTGGAGCTAAATCCTACGTTAAAAGATAGGAAATTATAAAATAGGAACTTACCTGCTAAATCACTCCAACTGCCCGCTATCTGTGTAGGTGTGTGTAGTAAATTTTGGCTGAGAGGGGAACTTCCGGTGGTGAATTGGTTTGAATTTGGTGCAGCAAACTTGCGAAGATATAAGGATATTTGATCAAGATAAGTGATATTATTGAGTGTATAGAACACATAACGTAATTATAGATATATACTAAGCAATATTTTTTGTTAAAAGTTAGCTAGAGGGAGTAATCTGGGGTATTTTAAAAGTAGGCGATTTGCGAGCGATAATTGGGGACGTTAATGTAATCGGAACGTTGTTTACAAAGTAGGTCACTGGCGAAGTTAACGTAACGTGAACGACAATAGAATAGCGTTATTTGAGATAATCGATGTAGTTAGATGAGTAATTAAAACCTGAAATAACAACCTTTTAAAGTGTATATTAGTACACAGGAAACAGTCTTTGTAAAGACTACCTTGTATCAAGCCTAACTTGAATACATTGTCATCGACATCGTAACTAGGTAAGGCACGGTGTGTCACTGTGTGTTAACAAATATAACTAACTATAACCTAAACAATCTGGTGTAAATTATACACAGAAAAGTCTTTTCAAAGACTATATAAAAACTATAAATTCTGATATGGCACCTTGCAAGCGGCAACTCAGGGCAAAACGACACTTAGTTTGCAACGACTGCTAGAGCTGGGTGGATTTTGCGTTGTCTGGCTGTCCAAAATCATGGGCAGAGACCAAAGATGACGGATTCACCTTTCGGTGTATGGGGTGTTTGAGGGTGGAATGTCTGATGAAGGAGGTGTGTAAGTTGACGGATATAGTGAAGGAGATGGAGGCGAGACTCAACATAGAAATAGATGGAGCAGAGAGGGATGACGCGGAGAGAGTTGAGAATTCTACAACACAGAAGGAGCAGAGTTGTGACACGGAGACTGAAGAAAGGAGACTGAGAGGAGGGAAGGTGACCGGTGTGAAGGAACAAGAAATTGAGAAGAAAGAGAGACGGAGGAAAAGTGTTCGGCAGAGGAAAAGAAAACGGGTCAGTGGGGATAGATCAACAGGTAGTCAGACAGTAGAGAACGAGGAGAGACGCGACAGCGATACAGGTGGTGAAGAGGTAGATACCACAGAGGCAGTTGGTAAGACTATGTGACAGGAGACTGACGGAAGAAGACAGAGTGTTCAGCAAAAAAACAAAAAACGTGACAGGCATGAAGGTGACAGGTGATGGGAGGAAATGTGATGGGAGGAAAGATGAAGGGACGAAAGGAAGTGAGAGTAAATGTGCTAGAAGAGAAGATGACATGAGGAAAGGGGACAAGAGAAAACGTGACAGGAAAGAAGGGAATGGAAGAGAATGTGACAGGAGAGAAGACGGCAAGAGGAAAAGACAACAACCAGACATATGCAAACCGGAGGAGCTACTCCGAGGCAGTGATTGAGGGGGCAAGGAGAAAAGAGAGAGTGTTTATGGGCGATTCAATTCTGAGAAAAACAGACAAGACTATATGCGAGGGGAAGGACGTTGTTGTATGTCTACCGGAGGCTAGGATAGAGCATGTGACCGAAAGGGTAGAGAAAGTATTGGGGCATGGCAAGGGAGGGTCTTTACTAGAAAGCGTAGGGACCAACAATGCAGACAAGGAGGGAACAACTGGGATAGTTCAGAAGTACAGACATCTAGTGAGGAAGCTAAAGAAGACAAGAGTGGAACAGGTTATTCTCTCAGGAATTTTGCCAGTAATGGGAGGAAGGGGGGCAACATACAGAAATTGTAAGAGGATGGCGATCAACGCAGTAGTTGAGCAGATGTGTGAAGAAGAGGGCGTGGGATTCATATATTTATGGGGGTACTTTGTTGGGAGAGAAGATATGTACATGAGAGATGGCCTCCATCTAAATGGGAAGGGGGCAGCAGTATTCTCAGAGAATCTGCTGCGATCTGTTGACAATGGGACTGGTTGCATCTATTTAAACTAAATTCGCAGGGGGGACTCGCAGAGAAGCCTGAAACTGGAGGCATAGATAAAGACAGCAAAAATAATTCAGCAAAGAACAGTCTGGAAAACTGTTCTGAAGCTGGGTATAATGTGTTTGTTTAAATGCAAGGAGTATAGTAAACAAAAGAAATGAACTAAACATTATGGTAGAAGATATTGACCCTCACATAATAGGTATAACCGAATCATGGGCAACCACCGATAAATCAGATGCCGAATTGGGACTGACAGGATATGTAATGTTTAGGAAAGATAGAATAGAAAGAAGGGGAGGTGGAGTTATTTTATATATTAAAGAATGTATCCAGGCTTATGAAATAAAATTAGACAGAGAAGCAGATTGCGAAGAAGCTGTTTGGTGTAACATAGTTACAGGAAACTCAACGTTAACGGTTGGATTAGTTTATCGAAGTCCAAACATAAGCATAGAAGAGAATGAAAAAATACAAAACGCTATAAGGGAAGTGAGCAAACGGGACTGTGTTATTATGGGGGATTTTAACCATGGGCATATAAAATGGAAATCTGTACAGAGTATGGGTAGTGAGGACCACAAGTTTTTAGTTTTAGTACAATATAGTTTCCTTTCTCAACATGTGCTAGAACCAACCAGGGGAGAGAATGTGTTAGACTTAGTTTTGTCCTCACAGAATGAATTAGTTGACAATGTTAAATTATGTGAGCCTCTGGGAAGTAATGATCACAACCAGATACATTTTACCATCAAAGTAAAATCAGAAAGAAATAATAAAAAGGAGTTCAGGAGAAATTTCCACAAAGGAAGATATAAGGAAATGAGGAAATATTTAGCAAAGATAGACTGGAATAACACACTGAAGAATAAGACAGCAACAGAATGCTGGAATATCTTAAAGAATGAAATAGAGTGCATCGTAGATAAATTTTTTCCCTTCAAAAAACAAGGGAAACGGACCAGAAAGAAATACTTATCGAAAGAAGCCATTAGAAAAATTAAGTATAAACAAATGATGTGGAAGTCATATAGACGTACTGGAAATGACGAAGACTACAACATTTATAAAGAAGCACTAAACCAAGCTACAGCTGAAATTAGAAATTCAACGAGAAACTATGAACATAAATTAGCTTGTAATATAAAACATGACAGCAAGAGTTTTATGCGTATGTTCGAAGCAAACAGAAAGTTCAGGATAAGGTCGGTCCTCTAGAAGATGGTGCTGGAAACATAATATCAGAAGGATTCTCAACGACAGAAGACCTGAATGAGTATTTTAGTTCAGTGTTTACCAGAGAAGACACTAGTTCACTGCCAGTACCAGAGGCTAAGTTCAAGGGGGCAGAATCTGACTATTTAAGACAGTTAATTGTAACCCCAGAAATGGTAGCTAAGAAAATTACGGCTATGAAGGATAATAAATCACCTGGAGTGGATGGTATTCCACCCAAACTACTATTGGAAATTGCAGCAAATTAGCATACCGCTTGCAACAGTTTTCAACTTGTCATTAGAAGAGGGAGTGGTTCCTTTAGAATGGAAAGAAGCAAACATAATACCATTATTTAGACAAGGTTCGAGAAACAAGTCAAATAATTATAGACCAGTTAGTTTAACATCGGTGATTTGTAAATTATTAGAAAGACTAATTAAAGATCACATGGTGGATTTTCTTGTTAAACATAACTTGATAAACCCATCTCAACAATGGTTTCTAAAAGCGAGGTCATGCTTAACAAATATGTTTTTTTTTGGAAGATATCACTAAGTGGGTAGATGATGGATCACCAGTAGATATCATCTACTTAGATTTTCAAAAAGCTTTCGACAAAGTGCCACATCAAAGATTACTGCTTAAACTAAAGGCCCATGGCATAGGAAATGGTATAATTAACTGGATAGAAAAATGGCTGATTGACAGAAGACAACGGGTAGTTGTTGATGGGGAGGCTTCAAACTGGAAATCAGTTTTGAGTGGGGTTCCATAGGGATCAGTACTGGGACCTATATTAGTCTTAATATATATAAACCATTTGGACGATGATATAGCTAGCAAGGTGTTGAAATTTGCAGATGATACAAAAGTGTTTAGAAGGATTAAATGTGATAGAGATAGACAGCATTTACAAGATGATCTTGACAGGTTGATCAAATGGTCTGAAAAGTGGCAAATGTTGTTCAATTTTGGGAAATGTAAATGCCTTCACACAGGACATGGGAACGAACATGTAGAATATGCAATGGGGGGAACTGTACTAAGTACTACTGTAAAAGAAAAAGACTTAGGGCTGACAATTAATGCTGACATGAAGGTTTCAGAGCAGTGTGGAATTGCAGCTTCAAAAGGAAATCAAATCCTTGGATTGATTAGGCGAAATATAGCATATAAAGAAAAAGAACTAATAATACCGCTGTACAAAACAATTGTTAGGCCTCATTTAGAATATTGTATACAAGCGTGGAGGCCATACAGCAAGAAGGACATAGATATGCTAAAAAGAGTACAGAGGAGAGCGACTAAAATGATACCAAAACTGAGGGATCTTAGTTATGAAAAACGCCTAAAAGAATGTGGTTTAACAACACTAGAGACCAGGAGATTGAGAGGAGATCAGATAGAAGTGTTTAAAATATTGAATGGTTATGAAAATATTGATAGAAATATGTTTTTTCAGTTAAGAAAGATAGAAAGACTAGAGGACATGAAGTTACATTAGTAAAGGAGCAGTGTAGATTAGACGTAAGAAAGTTCTAATTTTCATAAAGGACTGTGAATGAATGGAACAGATTATCTGATGATTGTGTGGGTGCTAATAGTGTGAATATGTTTAAAAATAAAATCGACACATACCTCAGAAGGGCTGGATATATGTAGATAAAAGGGTTGGACTCTCGATAAGCCAAAGGACTTCCTTGTCCACCTGCCATCTAGAGTTAATTCTCTGGATGGCAATCTTGTTAAATCTTGTTAAATCGTTCAAACTGGTAGTATTTTTGTCAAGACATTTCACATGTAACATTCTTTGGCATACGACATTTCCACTTACCTCAATTGATTGCCCGGTTGCAAACTGGTTGCAAACTGTTTTGAAGTGATATTCCCTGTCCAAGTCTCATCTGCACCTAGAGACCAACAGTACAGTTTCACCATTTTATCAAGCCAGCATTCTGATCTTGCACGTATGTATATAATTTCATTCAACGACGTTATTAAATAAGTATCTCCTGATTGTGTTGGTGCTAGTAGCGTGAATATGTTTAAAAATAAAATCGACACACACCTTAAAAAGGCGGGATACATGTAGATAAAAAATATTGGACTCTCGATAAGCCAAAAGGCTTCCTTGTCCACCTGCCATCCAGAGTAATTTTCTGGATGGCAATCTTGTTAAATCTTGTTAAGTAAGCACGCACGATGTCGACTCTTCGTCCGTAAACAGTATTTCACAATAAACTAACCGAGTAAAGAATTGGTTGCAAACCTCTTTTTCGGAACAGTCGCGTAACAAAGTGAAGCGTTATGATGTACAGTATATGAGTATAATAATCATCCAGATAGGGTGTACCAGTATTTATATAGTTTACTGTATTAGCGGTGAAGTATTTATATAGTTTACTGTATTAGCGGTGAAGTGTACAAACTTTCATCTTTTATCCACGCCGTAGTGTTTAAATTAGTGCTTCTTCGGTAAAAACATTTCAAGCCTAATTATATCGTAAAACTCATAACCTGGCATCGGTAACCGAAAACGGACACAAATAAATATTATGCTTGATTATAATCATATTTCTGTATTTTTTACAGTATGTATATGACATTAAACATAAAAGTATAACCTATACGACACGCTATGAATATCACGACAATTCATAACCCGGCTTTGATGACCGAAAACGGATACAAATAAACATTATACTTTCCTTTTAGGTATGCGTAGTAAATTAGTGAAACTGACACCTAAATGCGTAGGTACGTGTAGTAAATTAGTGAAACTGACACCTATAAGCTTCGGTATGTATAGTAAATTAGTAAAACTGACACGTATATGCATAGGTGTGCGTAGTAAATTAGTCAGACTGACACCTAAATGCTTAGGTACGCGTAGTAAATTAGTGAATCTGACAGCTATCTGCAAAGGTTCGCGTAGTAAATTAGTGAAACTGACACCTATCCGCTTAGGTACACGTAGTAGATTAGTGAATCTGATAGCTATATGCTAAGGTATGCGTAGTAAATTAGTGAAACTGACACATATATGCTTAGGTATGCGTAGTAAATTAGTGAAATTGGCGGCCATATGCGTAGGTACGCGTAGTAAATTAGTGAAACTGACAGCTATATGCTTAGGTACGCATAGTAAATTAGTTAATGTGACGGCTAAGATATGCATAGTAAAAACTTGTAGTAATTAGGTCACCAAGCATTTGAAACTTGCGCGTATGTAAGCAATCTCAATCAGTTACGTCAATAAATAAATACGCATGGTAGTTCAGTTCAACTTGTAGTAATTAGGTTAGCAAGCATTTGAAACGTGCGCGTATTTACTTGCAAACAAACCTACAAACATATTTTTAAACTTGTAAAGTCACAAACTTTCACTGACAAACTTGCAAACAAACGTATACATTTTATAGTTCGTAGGACTTAGAAATGTTTCATAGTTGAGACGACTTAGACATGTTATAGTTCGTAGAACTTAGAAATTGTTTTTTATAGTTGACATGACTTAGACATTTGTTATAGTTCGTAGAACTTAGAAACTTTTTTCATTGTAAGGACTTAGAAATGTTATAGTTCGTAGGATTTATAAATTTTTGTCATAGTAAGGACTTAGAAATTGTTCATAGTTGAGACGACTTAGATACATTTTTAAAGTTCGTAGGATTTAGAAATGTGTTCATAGTAGGGACTTTGAAAAATTGTCATAGTATGGACTTAGACATTTTGTAGATCATAGGACTTAGAAATGTTTTCATAGTTGACATGACTTAGACATTGTTATAGTTCGTAAGACTTTTGGATTTTTTTCATAGCAAGGACTTAGAAATTTTTCATTGTAGGGACATAGAAATGTTACAGTTCGCAGGACTTAGAAGACATTGTTTCATAGTAAGGACTTAGAAATTGTTCATGGTTGAGACGACTTAAACATTTTATAGTTCGTAGGACATTTTTTTCATAGTATAAAGTTGCAAATTGTCACTGACAAACGTGCAAACAAACGTACAAAACATACATTTAAACTTACAAATTTGCAAACTTTAACGGACAAACTTGCAAACAAACGTACAAACACACTTGTAAACTTAGAATACACAGGCAAATTCAGACAATCCACCAAGATACACAGACAAATTCAGGCAAATTCAAGCAATTCACCAAGCGATACAAGCAAATTCAAGCAATTCACCAAGATATACAGGCAAATTCAGGCAATTTCAGGCAATCCACCAATATATACATGCAAAGTCAGGCTATCTATCAACGATGTATAAAATTTCTATGTCCCTACTACGAAACATTTTATAAGTCTGTTCTATAAAAAAAAATCCTGCGAACTATACAAATATCTAAGTCGTCTCAACTATGAAAAGTTGCCTAAGTCGTCTCAACTATGAAACATGTCTAAGTCCTTACTATGACAACAATTTCTAAGTCCTACGAAGTATAGAAATTTCAAAAGTCATGTCAACTATGACAAAATTCTAAGTCCTACGATCTATACAATTTCTAAGTCCCTACTATAAAAAAAATTATAAGTCGATTCTATGACCAACAAAATTATAAGTCCTACGAACTATACAAGTTTCTAAGTCGTCTCAACTATGAACAATTTCTAAGTGCTTACTATGAAAAATGTCTAAGTCCTACGAACTATAAACATTTCTAAGTCGTCTCAACTATGAAAACTGTCTAAGTCCTACGAACTATAAAAATGTATAAGTCATGTCAACTATGAAAAATTTATAAGTCCTACGAACTATAAAATTTATACGTTTGTTTGCAAGTTTGTCAGTGAAAGTTTGTGACTGCAAGTTTACAATTATGTTTGTAGGTTTGTGTGCAAGTACATACGCGCAAGTTTCAAATGCTTGCTAACCTAATTACTACAAGTTGAACCGAACTACCATGCGTATTTATTTAGTGACGTCACTGATTGAGATTGTTTACATACGAGCAAGTTTCAAATGCTTGCTAACCTAATTACTACAAGTTGAACCGAACTACAATGCGTATTTATTTAATGACGTTACTGGAGGAGATTGTTTACGTACGCGCAAGTATCAAATGCTTGCTATTCTAATTACTACAAGTTTTTACTACGCATAACTTAGAATATAGCCGTCAGATTGACTAATTTACTACGGGTACCTAAGCATATAGCTGTCAGTTTCACTAGTTTAATACGCGTACCCAAGCAGATAGGTGTCAGTTTCACAAATTTACTACGCATACCTAAACATATAGCCGTCAGTTTGACTAATTTACTACGCATACCTAAGCATATAGGTGTCAGTTTCACTAATCTATTACGCATACCTTAGCATATAGCCATCAGATTCATTAATTTACTACGCGTACCTAAGCGGATAGGTGTCAGTTTCACTAATTTACTACGCATACCTAAGCATATAGGTGTCAGTTTCACTAATCTATTACGCATACCTTAGCATATAGCCATCAGATTCACTAATTTACTACGCGTACCTACGCATATAGCCGCCAGTTTGACTAATTTACTACGCATACCTAAGCATATAGGTGTCAGTTTCACTAATCTATTACGCATACCTTAGCATATAGCCATCAGATTCACTAATTTACTACGCGTACCTACGCATATAGCCGCCAGTTTGACTAATTTACTACGCATACCTAAGCATATAGGTGTCAGTTTCACTAATCTATTACGCATACCTTAGCATATAGCCATCAGATTCATTAATTTACTACGCGTACCTAAGCGGATAGGTGTCAGTTTCACTAATTTACTACGCATACCTAAGCATATAGCCATCAGATTCACTAATTTACTACGCGTACCTACGCATATAGCCGCCAGTTTGACTAATTTACTACGCATACCTAAGCATATAGGTGTCAGTTTCACTAATCTATTACGCATACCTTAGCATATAGCCATCAGATTCATTAATTTACTACGCGTACCTAAGCGGATAGGTGTCAGTTTCACTAATTTACTACGCATACCTAAGCATATAGGTGTCAGTTTCACTAATCTATTACGCATACCTTAGCATATAGCCATCAGATTCACTAATTTACTACACGTACCTACGCATATAGGCGTCAGATTCACTAATTTACTACGCATACCTAAGCATATAGGTGTCAGTTTCAATAATGTACTACGCGTACCTTAGCATATAGGCGTCAGTTTCACTAATTTACTACGCATACCTAAGCATATAGGTGTCAGTTTCAATAATTTACTACGCGTACCTACGCAGATAGGCGTCAGTTTCACTAATTTACTACGCATACCTAAAAGGAAAGTATAATGTTTATTTGTATCCGTTTTCGGTTATTAATTCTCAAATCCTCCAGCTTCCTGACTGATTTGCTTCCATCCGAGGAGTAAGAATTTTTTTTAAATAGTACTTAATCAGGAAACACGTTATCATTGCATTTTGCATGCAATCATTAAAAACAAGGACATGTATTTAATATATTACAACATTTTGAAAAGCGCCAAGATTTACCAGTTGAAATAGACCGATCCGATTCAAGTCCTTTCCAGTCGTCAAACGACAATAATTCATCTTGCTAACTTTTATATGAGAAAGTCGGAACATATGGACGACAAAGACAAGAACTATGTTATGTAAAACAGTTTAATTTCTGGCAGAAGCACACAGCACCAACAGGCGGTTGGCATGCTTGAAAACAAATTCATAACGCAATCAGCAGAAGAACACAACTAGATTCATTCAAAATCTCACGAACGTATGCATTTGTCTTTTGTAATACGGATAGATTACAATACAAAGACTTTATTACACAATTATATCATCAAGCCCATTACCGCAATCTAATATATAATACAATCATTTGTACACGTCCTTGTACGTCACGGAGCTTATGAGATGATGTCACGGATTAGCGAGGTCTCCGTACACTAGATGGCTCAGTCTAGTAGGGTTCTTATATATCAAGGTCAACGCGTATGAGAAAGAGTGGTTATCGTGAACAAGCAACAAAGAACGAAAAAAAAATTAATAAACTTTATTACCAGATATCTTCCTTATGGTAAATATCTCGATTAACAAAAATAAACAGAATAAAGAAATCCCGTAACCAAATCTTAATAGAACATAATAAACAATAACACTGAATCTTTCAATTATCAAATTCCAATTCCTTTCTAAGGTGGATTATACCGCTACACGACCATACACTAGGCGCCATGTGTTATGTAAGAATAACTCCCATAATATAAATACACAGTATATAGCTAGTCCTCGCGGACTCTCATTACATTAATCTGTTACAACACACACACACGCACGCACGCACACACACACACACACACACACACACACACACACACACACACACACACACACACACACATATATATATGTGAATACTTCAAGGGTAATAATACCTCACTTCAAAACCACAGATAACTACCAATCATAATACAGCAAATAATAGATACGTTCAATCAGAAAATAGACATTTACACTAGGATAGTCCCATCTCGAATATATACGAACGTTTGTTGAAGTCAACATGCCGAGCTCAGAGTACAATTAGAACGGTGTATCTCGGCCGCACGAGTGATGATGCCGGGCAATTGACGATTGCCGTCGTACGCCGCGAATTCTCGAGTCGCGTCCGTTCAATGATCGCACGGTCGCAAACGATTGCGAAGTCAGTTGAATACGTTCAACTGAAAGACGAAGCCGGGCAGTAGACGCTTACCGCCGGCCGCTACGAATTCGATCGACAAGTCTTGCCCTGTTGCAAACGATCGAGTAGTCGGATGAACGGGTTCGCGCGAATGACGACGCCTGGCAGTATACGTTTACCGCCGGCCGCTACGAGTCGCATTCGGTCAAGCTTTCTGACGATGTCGCTGTGAGACCGCTGATCGAGGATGGCCCGAGCTGGGTGAGCGCGTCGCGATTATCGCTCATCGACGCAAATACGTTGGGGCCGACCGGAACGTTGTCTCAATATACCGCTGACGTAGCGGCATGGCTTCTTCGAATCTCGAATAGTCACTCTGGACACTGAATATTACACACACACACACACACACACACACACACACACACACACACACACACACACACACACACACACACACACACACGCACACACACACACACACACACACACACACACACACACACACACACACATACACAATCTAGTAGCCTAGGACGCTTGTCGGTGTACGGTTCTAGGACATATCTTGAGTTGAAGCCTTTGCCTGAGATGCTAGTCGGCGTTCGGGTTTTGGTTAACCGGTCACATTTAGTGTATATATTTTCTATTGTAATCATTCATAGTTCACGACTATTTGCATACAATACCGCATACATATTCATCGTAATATATCCCGTTCTTTTTTTATGATTGGGGGAATGTAGTGCGGAGCTACACTGTAAATAGTTCGCACACCCAATATAAGTACGCACATCCGCATTACACCCTAACAATAGACAAACATACACACACCCTATAAATAAACGTGCTATACAATAGCCAGAAGCCCGTATTGCCGCCGCCGTGAAGCATAGCCCCTCGTCGTGGAGACGCTGCCGTCGGCGTTCGGCCTCCGCTGCAGGCAACTCTAACATTGTGCCTGCCCAAGTAAGTGCTGCGCACAATACAAGAAACAAATACACTACTGAAGCCAAAACTCATACTATGTTCGGTGTTATGGAGCAGCTTATGTATCGGGGTAAGGTTGTCATTGCGTTACGTTGATCGACAAACACTTCTACTTCACACATCACTAGAGCATTAAACGTAGCAACTCCAATCTGTATGACCAGATATCGTCCTTTTGCATTCTTCTCGCAATGTATGACCAGCCGGGCTTGTGGGTGTGGTCCATCTATCGTGGCACAGATCGCGTCCATGTTGACGAGGGATGACACGTTAGTCGTCGGCCAAGTGTCCACCAGTCCCACTCTCAAATCGCGAAGAATACCTAAAAAGAATTGTACGAGGAAAAATTTACATAATCAAACTCTTTAACATTTTATATATATATATATATATTATGTGACAATATATATTTATATTTGTATATAAGTAGTATGTCGCGTGGTCCATCGCATACGCATCCGTTTTTCCGTTGGTGGAAGTGGAAAAGTAGTTCCGGTCCCATGTTAAAAGATAGGGAAATACCCGGATGTTACTGTAAATACAATAGCCAGAAGCCCGCACACACACACACACACACACACACACACACACACACACACACACACACACACACACAAAAGCTTGGGAACGTAACCCACGTTAACGATTCCCACCACGCTTTACGACTTGACTTGCCATTCTCTTGGCAGCAGGGCAACTTCGCCAGCGCCCAGATGGCGAAATGCGTACAACAGACGTTTATATAAGAGGACCTAATTACACATCATATGACAGGTTTACATCATTTCTATTGGCTAAAACAATATACAATTCAAGCTAGGCATTGTGGAACACCCTCTAAGATTACAGTGAAACCTCCTGCTTGCCTAGAAACACTAGCAACAGAATACCATGCCCCACTGAGCGCATCTGCAACCGAGTTGCTGTAATTACGTAACTAAGGCGGTTGGTCAACAATATGTCTATCTACTGGCTTGACCTTCCTCATTTCCCAAATTAAACCTCAGGAAAGTAGATTTAAACATCCAGAAATAGCAGAAATGCTACAGATTAGTTAATCAGTAGATGCCTAGGACGCAGTAGCTTGGAGAATCTGGCCAAGTCAATGTACGTCATGAGATTCACGCGTTGGACACACAATTTGGATGTTAAGCTGTGAGCGAACCCTGGCACGTCTTTGTGTTCTCCTGTTGTACGGGTTACCGACGACACGCCGCGGTCAGGAGGTTCTTAACAAGTCCACGTAGTTGTACGAGAAAACATTGTAAGACGCATTCCCAAATGACGATGGTAAACCAAGAGAAGTTGTGCATTGAGGCACCAATTCATTAAAAATTCTGAGAGCGCTTTATACGTCACTCCCAGTCAGAACTGTTCAGTCGGACACTATCCCAGGCGACCCAAATTCCGGATGCTGGGTTTACTTGGCGACCTATGCCTTCAAACATTTAACTTGCTATAAAGAAATTATAAAATAAATGATGAACAAATAAATAAGCATCTACAGCATCAACAATTAAACAATGGAACAGTTGAACATGCTAGCTAATGTCGGAGGAAACCTGTTGCAACTCAAAAGGTAAGATTGCGGTCGATATTGGAATATTACGCAAAATCCCTTATACCGGTGATAGTAAGGGGCAAACATTCGGATATAATTTGCGTGGTCAATATTTATGAAGGCTTCGATGTTGAGTTAATCGAAAACTGTACCGATTTTTGCCCAGTGTGAACATAACGCATTTTCATCTGCATCAACCAGAATATGTCTTGAATTTGTGGCAATAATTTTAAATACAGTTTGACGTTATTTCAAATCCATGCAACAATTGTTATAACTTATTCGCTTCGCATCATCTGGTTCGCGCAAGCAGGACCGTAAAGAAAAGTTCGGACAGGCATTCACACTAGGCGCCACACTAAAAATGGCTTGGAGACCGAATTCTGAGTCGCGACCCAATAGTTAAGAAGCGCTGATCTACAGCCATATACACATTCTTATAGCACAGTGATCTGAAGCAATTTGGAGTGAACGAAGAGCAAGAGAATTCAAACCCGGAAGTGCGAGTCCGATTTTCTAAACATTACGCCACCGCGCTAGGCTAGTATTAACCGATCCATCACGCGACCTGTTGCCTAGCAACACGTCCGTCAAGCCATCAGAAAACACGTGGTGGGTTCTCACATACAGTGGTATATTTTGTTGAAATACTGCTCACAAAAAAGTGTTTCTTTATGACCAAAACATAAGGCAAAGTTCTGGATAAATCAATTGTCTATTTATGGTAGGTCTCGTGAGGTATTATTTATGTTTTAATATTTCCTTGCATTACAATATGCGGTCCAATGTGATATTCATTCCAATGTTCTATTTAGCATCGACATCGTGTGTTATTATTTATGTTTTAATTTTATAAATGTGTCGACATTAAAATCATAATAATAATAAATCCTATAGCGTCTATGTCCTCAGGAATCTGAGCTAAAATATGCAACAATATGCAATATGCGCTTCAAAGTGTTATTCAGCCGTACGTACCATCAGTCCGGTTGTAGATGTACACTGATCGTACGTGGCGTTCGGACTGCAGGTCGACCGCCCACCACGGGTAGTTACCATCAGCATCCGTACAGGAAGAGCCGTCGAAAAAAAAACGATATTGCCGTCGTTGGCTCTGTCTGTAGTTCCGCCATGGGACACTGCCGACTGTCTTGATATAAGGCCCACAGCTATATTGCCCTCTATTGTCGTAGCTGCAAGCAAAAGTGAATAAACACCTCATGATTTGTATACCGTAATGTGAGATATGTTAGTAAACCCAGTGCATATAGGTTAGCACTGTTTTAGGTTTCGCTTATAGTCCGGCAGCATTAAGTCACAAATGAACCGAACCTGGAATAAATAGTGCGAAGCTAAGCTTCTTAAGATAGTTGCTAAACACAGCTACATATTAAAAGTAACCAATAATCCACATTGTGCTAACCACAGAATTCAAAATAGCATCCGAAACTGCGGCAACTCATGTTTACTTATGTGTAACTTCTGAACGGCCAAAGGGGAAATATTGGTATCTGGTCATTATTTGCCGTTGTGCTGATGCTGCGGTGTATCTCACTGGGTGTTCCGCGGTCTTGTCTCATGTCCAGTGGGTAGTTTTCAGACAGAAACAAAGAGAACGAACGATACTTAGAATATCTTGTAACAACAGAAAAGATCGGCGGAACAGCATCGTTCTTAAAGGAATCAAAGTCCTTGATTGTCTAGCAGAGGGATATGACGAATCACAAAATAACAATTGCACGACCAGAACGACCGTGTAAATTGGAAGGTCATCACCTACGCCAGCAGTAGACTCAGCAACTGATGATATTTAGTAAGAGTTGAGTGAAAATGTTGCCTTCGTAAGTCACCAGCAGACGATCTGTCTCACACGTTATCATTGGCAAGTTATAATTATATTTAAAAAACAACATAAATGCTAATTTTATTTAAATGCTGCCAAAGAAAAGTCTGGTCAATAGTATTTTCATAGTAGTTATAACAACAACTGAAACATTATAACAATTAAGACAATTAAACAACGATCACGAAGAAATATGTCATTTCACTTTCATATAGATGCTAGTTTTGACGTCCACATTGAGCATTGAAATTTAGATGTGTTATGTGTGCCAAAAACTTCATACTTATCACCAAATACACATCTTTGAGAAGTCTTTTGTGTAGTGTTCGGATGGTTTCATGCCCCATTTCTTTCGTTCCAGTTGTAGTGGAACATTTCAGCGTCAGCTGCCATCGACAGGCAACTTAAGCAAAACTCACAAAAAAACTGTTACATTCCGCAGATCGACGGCTTCTTTGAAGGTTAGACTCCGACTGTTATAGCCAGCATGTCGACAACACACCGAGAGTGTTTCACCCTCTGTCTTCATCGTCAAGCATCTAAAACCGTGATCCTGAAAGCCCAATCCCTGCAGCAGGCAGGTACTTACACTTGGAAGAAGGAAAACAGGAATACATGCAGGAAACGAAAATAGACTATAGATGTAACAAGCAGATATGCTACTGTAGCCAAAACTCATACAATGTTAGGTGTTACGGAGCAGCTTATGTATCGGGGTAAGGTTGTCATTGCTGCTACTTACGTGGATCGACAAACACTTCTACTTCACACAGCGTTAGTACTTTGTACGTAGCATCTCCAATCTGTATGACCAGATACCGTCCTGTTGCATTCTTCTCGCAGTGAATGATCAGCCGGGCTTCTGGATGTGGTCCATTGAGCGTGGCACAAATCGCGTCCATGGCGACGAGAGATGATCCGTTAGTCGTCGGCCAAGTTTCCGTCATTCCCACTCGCAAGTCGCGAAGTCTATCGGATCCATCTGCGGAAAATTGTCCGCTAAAATATGTTGTGATGCATTTCCGAATTATATTTATAAGTCTAGCTACATTGTTGTTTGTATATATATATATATATATATATATATATAATATTATATACACACACACAAACAAACAAACACACACACACACACACATATATAATTGTATGGGTAACTCGCATAGATATCTCTTCAATCGAACATCATTTAGACTAACAAATGAAGGAAAACGAAGGTAATTCGAACCCGGAATCTCTACACTGCGAGGCGAATTTATTTGTGTTTAATTTTATAAGTGTGCTTACATTACAATATAATAATAATAACAGTAATAATAATAACACTCTATAGCGCCAAAATCCTCAGGAATCTGAGCCTATAGGCGCAACAATATGCAATACGCGCTAAAACGTGTTATTCAACTATACTTACACTCAACTCGGTTGTAGACGTGCACCGATCTTACGTAGCGTTCGAATCCCAGGTCGACGGCCCACCAGGGGTAGTTGGTGGAGTCGTCTGTGTGCGTACAAGTTTTGCCATAGGAAAAATAGCCGTTGATATTGCCGTCGATGGCTTTGTCTGCAGTGGAGTCATAGGCCACGGACGACTGTTTTGTTGGACTGCCCATTGCCACGTTAACTTCTGTTGTCATGTCTACAGACAGCAAAGAACGAATATATGCGGATATTAACAACCGTGCATTAACATGTCACGTCTGCGGAAATATGTAGAACAGGTACACACGTGATTTTTTGGAAAATAAATGTTCTAATACCGCTAAATCCCGTTCCATGGATTGGCGTTTTTAAGACTTCCTCGCATGGCTGCTGAGCAGCTGTATTTCTCAAAGTTCGCTCTACACGTGCTTTATTTCTTCTTCGTCGTTCAATTAGACGGGAGCGCCCTCACAAGTGATGCCGTCGTACTAAAAGTCTAGACATAACCATGTAGTTTCTAATTTAGGGGGTGTCGTCTGGTCACACTTATACATGATCCATCATATACAAGCGTGCTTTATTCACGGTCACTGTGAAATCCAACCCTTAGCCCAAACCCTACCCGTGTTGTTTGCAACTGGTATAGCATGACTGCGCCCTTTCTGTGTAGAACCAAAATACATAGATCAAGTTATTTTGGCGATTGTTTTTACTTACGTTGGTCGACAAACACTTCCACTTCGCACAGAGTTAGTATGCTACTGGTCCCATCAATCTGTATGACCAGATACCGTCCTACTGCATTCTTCTCGCACTGTATCATCAGCCGGGCTTCTGGGTGTGCACCGTCGAGTGTGGCACAGATCGCGTCCATGGCGACGAGAGAAGACGCGCCAGTCGTCGGCCAATTGTCTATCAGTCCCACTCGCAAATCGTGAAGTCTCTCGGATACACCTAAAACGAATTGTACGAGAAAACATTGTATGACGCATTCCCAAATGACGAAGATAAACCAAGAGAAGTTGTGCATAGAGGCATCAATTCAATAAAACTGCTGAGTACGCTTTACTCGTCACTCCCAGGCAGAACTGTTCAGTCGGACACCTTCCCAGACGACCCAAATTCCGGTTGCTGGATTTACTTGGCGACCTATATCTTCAAATATTTAACTTATAATAATAATAATAATGTTAATGGTTTATTACAGAAACTGTGATACATTCCATTCAATTACATACATAGATTGCCATGGTTTCTGTAATGAGGGTATAAAGCCACGAGTGGCTGATTAGCCCTCACAATACATGTGATACATAGGTAAATTTCATGGTGCAAGATAACAATTTGTGTGATTGAAGAAAGAAGAAAAATAGAAACATGAATCACAACAGTACTATTTTCATGAATACTTCATTTAAAATTGCAACAAAGAATGCTATTTATATAAGTCGTTAATATTATTTACTAGCAAACAATTCTTAAGCTGACGTTTAAACGTTGCTAATGCATAATTACAATTACAATCCACTGTTGTCGCCATATAGTTCCATAATTTAACACCTCGATATCTAATGGTTTTATACAATACATTTCTTTTTGAAATCGGCACATGTAGTAATTCTGCATTGCGTGTCCTATATTCGTGTATTTTGTTATTTCCAATGAACATCCTTGTCATAACTAACTGAAATATAATATTCTTAACGATTTTGTACATAAACAGCACAACCGTGTATTCGTAGATTTTTCTTATTGGTAAAATGGACAGTTTCTTGAAGAGTTGGTCTGTGTGCGCTTTGTATGGACCTGACATAATTAACTGAATTGCATACTTTTGCAATTTGAATAAAGAACTGAGATGTGTATTATGTGCTCCTCCCCACACTTCGACACAATACGTTAGATATGGATGTAAAAATGTATAGTATAATGTTACAAGGGATGATCTACTCAGGGTTTTTCTAGCTTTACTTATAATTCCAACGGCTTTGGCTATTTTAGATTTGACATACTATGTATGAAAAGTCCAGGACAAATTAGCATCAATTAAAATTCCTAAGAATTTTGTGTTTTCTACTTGAGTAATTTGTAGTCCATCAATAAGGATGGCAAATGGATTGGATACCTTTTTATTTACTGAGTTGAAGACAATAAAATGTGTTTTACTGATATTTAAAGTTTATTAATATTTAACCAAATAACAAATTTTTGCACTTATTGATTCATCACAGTTTCTAGCTCGCTAAGACTGTTACCATTGACAAAAACATTTGTATCATCAGCAAATATAATAGGAAATAAGGTATCTGATACGTAACAATGTCGTTAATATAGATTAATAATAACAGTGGCCCTATTATTGATCTATATGGGACACCACAGCATATAGACTGAATGTTCGATTTTACTCCTTCAAATAACACATATTGCGTTCTATGAGACAAATAACTTTCCAGCCAGGCAAGTGCTCTTCCTCTAATACCATAATGTTCTAGTTTATTAAGTAATATTTTATGGTTAACTGTATCGAAAGCTTTACTGAAGTCAAGAAAAACTCCTAGTAAGTAGTCACCATTATTTATAGCTGTGGAAATGTTATTTACTAGTTGCACAAGAGCTATGTTTGCAGAATGCTTCTTCCTAAAACTTGCTATAAATAAATTATAAAATAAAAGATGAACAAATAAATAAACATCTACAGCATCAAAAATAAAATAATAGAACAGTTGAACTTGCTAGCTAATCTCAGAGGAAACCCGTTGCAAATCAAAAGGTAAGATTGCGGACGAAATTGGATATTACGCCAAGTCCCATTATACTAGTGATAGTAAGGGGCAAACATTCGGATATGATTTGCGTGGTCAATATTTGTGTGAGACTGTTACTTGAAAGCTTCGATGTGGAATTAATCGAAAATTGCACCGATTTTTGCCCAGTGCGAACATGACCAGAATATATCTTGAATTTGTGGCAATAATTTTAAACACAATTTGACGTTATTTCAAATCCATGCAACAATTGTAATAAATTATTCGCTTCGCATCATCTGGTTCGGGCAAGCAGGACAATAAAGAAAAGTTCGAACAGCTATGCACTTGGAAAATTGTGGCGCTTCACTCGTAGCTTGGCGACCGACTTTTGAGTCGTTACCAAGTGTATAAAAACAGCTGATCAATAACCAGGTAAACTTTCTTAGAGTGGAGTTATCTGGAGCAAAGTGGAGTGAACGAACAACAAGAGGATTCAAACCTGGAAGTGCGAGTCCGATGTTTTAAACATTACGCCACTGCGCTCCTAATGACCTATCCATCACATGTCCTGTTGCCTAACAAAAGCTCCGTCAAACCATCAGAAAACAGGTGGTGGGTTCTCACATTCCGTCGTATAATTTGCTGAAATTCTGCTCACAAAAACGTGTTTCTACTACAAAAACATAAGGCAAAGTTTTTAAAGTGATAACTTTAAAATGTTTGATTGATTAGATGTCAAGCAGCAATAGTAATGTAATTCACGTATATAACCGTTAACAGTGTTGACAAAGGCAAAGCTTGACGGAGGTCACGCGCAAACATTCGATTGTGACGTAGGCAAACCGCGACATACAGGATACATCAAATGTATATTTATGGTAGGTCTCGTGGAATTATTTCTGTTTTAATATTTCTTTACATTACAATATGCGGTCCAAAGTATCATTCATTCCAATGTTCTATTTATGATCGACATCGGGTGTTATTATTTCTGTTTTAATTTATAAATGTGTCGCCATTATAATAATAATAATAAATTATATAGCGCCTGTGTCTTCAGGAATCTGAGCTTAGAGGCGAAACAATATGCAATATGCGTTTCAAAGTATTATTCAGCCATACGTACCATCAACCCGGTTGTAGATGTACACAGATCGTACGTGGCGTTCGGACTGCAGGTCGACCGCCCACCATGGGTAGTTACCATCAGCATGCGTACAGGTCGAGCCGTCGAAAAAATGACCGTTGATATTGCCGTCGTTGGCTCTGTCTGAAGTGCCGCCATGGGACAATGCCGACTGTCTTGATGTAAGGCCCACTGCTATGTTGCCCTCTATTGTCGTACCTGCAAACAACAGTGAAACAACACCACATTGTTTGTTTATCGAAATGTCAGATATGTTAGTAAACCCAATGCATGTAGGTTATATATTAAATAAATAGTGCGAAGCTAAGCTTGTTAAGACAGTTTCTAAACACAGCTACGTACTCAAAGTACCCAATAATCCACGTTGTGCTAACCACAGAATTCAAGATAGCATCCGAGACTGCGGCAACTCATGGTTACTTATGTGTAACTTCTGAACGGCCAAAGGGGAAATATTGGTATCTAGTCATTCTCCAAATGTTTTTCTGTTTTTTAATTACATCGTGTATTTCAGTACATTTTTTTCTGGTGCGATGCTTCATGTTAAAGACCCTGAATCCAATATCCCATTGGTCAGTTCATTTGATATGCTCTGCAAAAATAGTTAGTTTCGCACAAACATCGCTTATATTACGTCTGTGACATATGGCAATATTTTTAGTATAAGGTGTTATGAATAAATTTTTTATAATGATTATGACTGTTCACTTACGAAATTGTTATCAAATAATTACTAACAAACGGAACAATGCGACTATGGAAATACGAAACTTTCGCCAAATATAGTTGCCCACACTTGGACCGGAACCATACAAATGTCACTGGTGTTACTTGTCTTTGGTTCGATTTGTCATCTTACACCTACTAATGCAAATATTTTGTGTGCAATTGAAAGTGAAATAAATGTTTCCTATACAGGGAACATAGTAAAATATCTGGTTATCCATGACTCGACAAGATATTTTGAATAACTGAGGATATATTTTATCATTAATCGATGTCTTCGATTTTCTGCCAAAGGTATTTCTTGAAGTGATTTGGGAGCGTCAGTAAAATTAGGAGCGCTTCTGATATTTCTAATAGACGAGGCGTATCAGCAGGAGCTCGTAATCATACACGAGGAGTTGAATGGAAGGGAGAATATGTTCTTACATTTTGTTCAGCTAAGAAGTGTCTTGAATTGGTGCGTATGTTTAATAGATGCCACCGGTGGTATCAATTAAAAAAAATGACGGGATAAATTCCGAAGAAATAATTGCCATCGGACGAAAGCTTTTGAATGGTTGACTTCCATTATGGCAGTCATATCACAGTGCAGTCCAATATTGCGAAGCAATAATTGTACTTCTTTGAAATGTCATTGTATTACCTTTACTATCTGGTAACCCCAGTGACACCGAATTCTTAAAATTTTGTTTATCGCCGAGTTTTATGGCAATTTCATATTTGTGAAGCTTGTTTTACCAAAGATGGGGAAAGTGAATAATGCTCCAAAGTAGCGACCTAATCATCATCAGCATTGGCAGTCATTGTTTTCTGGAGATTTGGGTAGCTTATCGAAGGAATCATAATCGAACTATGTGGTTTTCTGCGATTTGTAATAGCTATGTTTCGCGATATTGTAACCTTTTAATGTAGTATTCGCTTTGGAGTGACGTGTATATCATATCAAAAACATGGTGATTCATCGCGTTGTCACTGGCGTTACCCCAGCCGTCACGCGTTATTTCCCTAATTTTGATTGCTATTGCCAACGCAGGTCGCTGCAAATAACAAGTTATTCAATTGATACGACACACTGCTTACAGTACACATCATTGGATGTATCTATACATATATTCTATATAAATACAAGTTGGGATAGATTGTCGGTAACACCAGTGACAAAATAGAGATGACGTCATGATTATGAGAACCGTGATTTCACAAGAAAGAACTAACAGATCGTCTCCTTAAATTAAGAAGACCACCATAACACATAAAAGTGTCATATCATAAAAACACAAAACAAAGTGGTCATTTCTCTCAATTATTATATATTTTTAATGGATAATTTAAAAAATGTAAAAGCTTATAATAAGAACAAGTTGACCGTCTCAATAAAATTAGTGGTCACCTCAAAACTTACATGTGTCGTCTCATAGAATAAAGGGATCTTCCCAACATTAATCACATTTAAACATGTAGCCAGATGGGGAGAAACTATTGTGTCCATCCACTGAGTACGAATTTGAATTACATTGGTAAAAGTACATATAATTTGTCATTGTTCGGTACGTCAGGACGTTTTGTTCACTGTCAAAATACGGTGAAACCTGTGCAATATAGCAGAACACAAGCTATCGTGAATATATATGTATCCCAATCCCTGGGACACGTGCTTCCCTGGAATTGGGGGGGGGGCGCTTGCAAGTGCTTCATATCACATAATTATCGACACGACTTAAATAGTTGTTCTGCGATGCTAATTATATATTTCCAGGATCCGGTAAACTCACCTTCTATGACGAATGCGAAGATCATCACCAGCCAAAACATGACGGAAATTTCATGCACCACGTCCATTGCTGCAGCTTTCTGTCACAACACTGCCTGTCACCAACGGAGACAACGGCAAGTTGTCACTACACCACAACGGCGTTCCTATGATGACGTACAGGATACAATTGAACGATCAATACACGTACAGCAGTCCCTTGGCTGCATCATTTATGACTGCAGGTTTGACCAGAAAGCACAGCTTATCAACGATCAATCATTTACATTAGACCTTATAAATTATTCAGTTGTGTTTTATACATGTACACATTGCTAGATATATAACCATTTGATAGTAAATTGTTGTTCCATTCAGTTACCGTGAGTTGGAGAGTTTCGTGATCGGAAGAGTGCTTGCGACGGACATGGAACGGTCTGTTGTGGATTTTTTGTAAACATTATATACAAATCAAGCTAAGTGGGAACATGTATTTTGAGGATGTGCATTTAAGGAAGTGAATACAATTGATAATTTGCTACCAAAATCAATAATTGTATGTTATGAAGTAGTACCAGCTGTATTACAGCCTGTGGCGTTTTAAAACATTCGTGGGGCCTAGCACCCAGCACTTTCGTTGGCCCTAGGTAGACCCAGGGGCAGATTCTACGCAGAAAAGGAAGTCTGAACCGGAGCATCAGGACGTCTTCGCTGTCGGATTATGACATCAGAAGACGGGGGTGAGGTGCTTGTTTAATATTTTGCTGGAGCTTCAACACCGCTGTCATAAGATCATATGAAATTAAAGCCACCTTTCTTAAATATTTATTTGTTTGAAATGGCATTCAACCCTGAATCTTCGGCTTTCCTGTTGTTTAAAAGACCGTGAAAGAAGGACGAATGAAATCAAGGAAGAATGAAAGGAAGGAAGGACGACCAAGAGGAAGAGAGAAGGTCATTACAGGACGACGACTCTTGACTGTCCCTGTTCCCGATGTTGCCTAACGATTTATGTTTGTTGAAGGAAGGAAGGAAAAAAGAAAGGTATGAAGGAAGGAAGGAAGGAAGGAAGGAAGGAATGGAGGAAGGAATGAAGGAAGGAAGGAAGGAAGGAAGGAATGAAGGAAGGATGGAAGGGAGGATGAAAAGAAGGAAGGAAGGGAGGACTGAAGGAAGGAATTGAGGCAGGAAGAAAGTAAGGAAGGGAGCAAGGAAGGACGAAGAAAAGAAGGGAGGAAGGAAGGAAGGAAGGAAGGAAGGAAAGAAGGAAGGAAGGGAGGAAGGAAAAAGGAAAGAAAGAAGGAAGGAAGAACGGGAGGAAGGAAGGAAGGAAGACAGAAATGAATGAAGGAAGGGAGGAAATAAGGAGGGAAAGAAGGAATGAAATAAGGAAGGCAGGACGAAAGGAAGGAAGGAAGAAAGAAAGGAAGGAAGGAAGAAAAGAATGAAAGAAGGAAGGATGGAAGGACGACCAAGAGGAAGAGGGAAGGTCATTACAGGACGACGACTCTTGACTGTCCCTGTTCCCGATGTTGCGTAATGATTTATGTTTGTTGAACCCCTGAGCTTAGGTTACTGTGGATATAGGCGCTGTTGCAGTTTTATTATTATTAATAATAATGTGTGACTACTAGGATTCCTGGCTTGTCAAACAAGAGGAAATTGGGCATCGGTGTGCAGCCGGAGAGGACATTACTGCAGAGGCCGGCAACCTTTTTGAAAGGAAGGCCAAAAAAGTTACTTGCACTGGGGGAATATAGAGAGAGAGAGAGAGAGAGAGAGAGAGAGAGAGAGAGAGAGAGAGAGAGAGAGAGAGAGAGAGAGAGAGAGAGAGAGAGAGAGAGAGAGAGAGAGAGAAAGAGAGAAAGAGAGAGAGAAAGAGAGAGAGAGAGTGGGGGCATTATAGTTCATTTGCGTTGAAGCTGAACTTACACATTTTGGAAGAATATAAATAAATAATGTTTTAAAATTACATTTCAAAAAGCCGGCATGGCTTCACGGTTGCGCACCAAAAACTTAACAAATCTGTGGGGCATTACCAGGAAGTCGAGGCTACCACATTATTGAGAAGAAGAAGAAGAAGAAAAAAAAACAGAAGGTGATGATATTGATGACGAAGAAGAAGAAGAAGATGGTGATGATGTTCATGACGAAGAAGAAGATGATGATGATGAAGAAGAAGAACATGATGCGATGAAGAAGAAGAAGTTGATGATGATGATGAAGAAGAAGAAGATGATGATGAAGAAGAAGAGTTGTTATTAGGTCCCTGTTATGAAACATCAGTGACTCATTTTGAACAATTTATTATTACAAATACACATTATATTCAAAGGACCGCGTTGTTGTTATGCAACTTACATTTTAACCAAGTGCTCTGCGTCCAAATGAGCTTGGCGTGTATGAGAGTTTAAGAAACTGTTCCGTCGGCAAGTACATTTGGTTGCAAGACACACCCCACTGAATGTCACTTTGAGTGTCACAGAGCCACATTTCGTTTTTGGTGAACTTCATCTACACAGCGTCCAGCGCGTCGCCGACTGTAACGGGCTGTAAGACTAGAACAAACACGAGCTTCGAGATCTATAAAACGCTTTGCAAACTCCCGTCTCAGCAGCTCAATGATTGCTTCGTACGTGTCCGGCCTTTCTCGTTCGTTTTCAGGAATGTTGAGAAATGCAATAGTTGTGTTTCCCACAATCGCAATATCGAAGGCAGAAACGAACTGGAAGAAATAAACTAGAAGATAGTTAGATGTTCTCGTCTCTTGAGTTGAAAATTCAGCAGATTGTAATGCGCCACGATGTCGACAAGAACTGAAACCTCGCAGATGCACCTGGGGGTCAGCGATGTCTACTTAATGAACAAATCACGTCAAAGATGTCAGATCAGATAATTCTGCCTACCCATTGCGTAAAATTTCTTGGCTTTCTTAATGATGATAAACTTGTCTGGCATGAACGCATAAATGTCTGCAGAAAAAACTTTCAAGTGCTTTATATGTTATAAATAAATAAGTGAATCGCTTTCTTCCTGTAGAATCTCTAAAGACAATCTACTATGCATTAGTATATCCATATTTGACATACGGAATAATCCTTTGGGATCAACACATAAATGCTATACAAAGAAATTATTCATTATGCAGAAAAAATTGTTCGTAGTATTCTTCGAGCTGGTTTCCATGAACCTACTCATTCCCTCTTCACATATTTAAATGTACTAAAAGTGACCGATATTTATGAAATATAAATTGCGAAATTTATGTATATTTATTGTTATAACAATTTGCCAGTGTCGTTACCTAATATGTTTACACTAACCTGTGATATTCAAAATAAACCTAATATTACCAGCGTCGAATCTTCTCTAAAGTCATGTGTCTTAAAACACTATGTTTATGAAGATACTACACCATAGTAATATTAAATGTGTTATCACTTTAATGTTTTTATATTATTTAATAAGTTTTAAACGGTTTCTGAAAATACTACTACATGTTACATCGTTATTAGTGGATTGTTCTTCTGCAATTTAGCAATATTGTTGTATACACGTGAAAAGAAAAAAAACGTTGTTCATTGTTGGGTCTACCAACCAGTGTTCTACACCTTAGCTGAAACGTTGATGGTCAGTCGGACCTTCAATTTTCACAAGTCGGTGGTCCCACACAAAAGTGTGGGACCACCAACTTGTCTAAATATTTATATAATTACACGAGTATATACATTTGCAGCTATAACGCATGGCAATTATTAATATACTAGTTCAAGCCAAGTCTGTCCTCATATTCCTGTATATTTACGATATTCAGATTAATGAACCAGTGAATATAAAATAACAGCATATAGGGAACAATTCATCGTTGACAGAAAAACATCTATGTTGCAAATTACAACAAACGCCACAACACGAATGTATGCAGGGGACTACTCTGAACTGTGGCCATCATCTGCATGAGCAGCGGCATTGTCAGGCTCTAAGACACACTTGCTCCAGTCACTGACAGTGACTCCAGCTGAATCCGAGTTGAACTCGGACAGTGACACACTGCCCGAGTCCAGCTGGACGGTGATGACAGCTGACACTGTAGATGGCTTCATGAGGTTTCGAACTCTTTACTCGTGTCACTGTGTCAGCACTACGAAACTAAACTCTTTACTCGTGTCACTGTGTCAGCACTACGAAACTAAACTCAATTTCCCGTTCGGAAGTACACAAATGTCACCATTGTTGACACTTGTCTAGCATCCGGGCCAACCTCGATTACGTCATCATGACAACATGTTTCCCTAATTTTGATACCTCATGTTTGATACCTCATGTTTGTTACCTCATTGGATGATGTCCGCCCGCGAGCCGTACGTTGCCGACCCCTGCTACAGAGTATAATGTTGATATGATAACCATTGCTGAGAGGTAGTTTATTGGCTTCGTGGCCATCTTTTAACAAGACCACCAAATCCAATTTCCTTCCGTGAACGTTTGTGTTGAACTGGCTGCTATAATTCGTAATAAACCTGGTCGGCATGTCATCATTCAGTGTAAAGATTTTAGGTTTGAGAAAAATCCGCAATACCGATGAATGAACTTTTGACAGATACCCACACCCACCTACAAAATCTTGGGTGTAATTCAGTGAATGTGTAACGTAATTAAAATTTAGGGTGATTTGCAGATATATAGTAGGCCTATAACAATAGATTGCACAATCCGTCACCGGACGTTACGAATGTTAAAGCACTATATTGATAATGTGTATTTAAATACATATTATATACCACTATTTCATTTTCATTCATCTGGATTGGTTCAAAATATGTATGCTAAAATCGTATATTTGTGTATCCTCTCTATATGGTAAGCATCGCAATGGCATCATGTAAACACAACTGGAAATATATGAGCAGCATGAAGAGAAGACATTTCTACTCTATCCAGAATTACAAGTTTGACTAATTATGATGTATATGACCTGTCCAATTTCGGTACCGGTAATACCAAAGGTTAGATATACTTGGTCTAAATTAAAGGCTTAGTTGAGAGGAAAGGGTCACAATGGTTATTATAATACAGGTATTTGTTTGTTTATTTCGAAACGGTGACTGAGGCAGACGGTGACTGAGGCAGAATATTTCGATCACTGAAATGAGGCACCTAGACCTGTTATAGTGAGCTACAACTATGTACGAACTATTTCAAGCAGACACTTTGCCTGTTGTATAGATCGTCAACTTACATTTCATTCTGTCGCTGACACCAGTTAAGTCGACATCTCATATGTGTCTTTGAACCAAGTCAACAATTGCACGGTAAACAAGTCGGCCATCTCAGCATTACGATAACAACAAAGTGTCCCGAGTATGTAGGCCCTACGTGGACGTGCTGTGACCTGTGCAGGCATCAGTGCATTATTGGCGGCCTTCAATTAACGTTGCGACGAACTTGATAAGGTCATCCCCGTAGCCTGGGGCTCCGGCAACTACCCGTTTGGCAACGCGGACACATAGAGTCGGTGTCGAGGAGAAGGGAGGCATAATTCTTGCGGCGGTTCTGCATGTTCCGGCCCCCTCAGCCAAACCGGGGCCTGCAACAGATTCTCTATGACAGCCGCACTCCACAGCCCGAATAATGCGACTGTCCGGACGAGTTCAGGGGCAGGTGTTGTAAGAAACATAAGTATGAAACACATGTCTTCAATTTAAAATAATTGAAAATCCTGTCCAGTATCAAATCACTGTATTGTTATTATCACTGGCTCACAACCTCCTCCCGTCGTAGAATAACAAACCAATGGAGGCAATTGCCACCGTTACAGCATTTTGAACTTAACTCGTTTTCATGACCATTGAAGAAAATATAATATATTGTTGTTATTGTTATTGTTGCTGTCGTCATTGCTTGCAGGCAATTCCACAGTGACGCCACCTGGAGAAGGACTAATAACTCAATTTACCACTGACAGCTAAATAACCCTTAATAAAAAATTTTGCGATTTTTCTTAAATCCACTGCCAATTGAGAATGGATATAAAAGGAATAAGTTGACCTTGACATCTGGGAGAGGTAGATTTACAATGTTCCAAAGTCAACGTAGACTACACAGAGGCCTACGATGCCGATGACAACCTATGTAGTCCCGTATAATATACCTTGCACGCTTCGTGAAATGAGTGGCTGCTGAAAAATTTTCGTCGCCCCGCGGCCGTATTCTCAGTTCTTCTTCTCCGCTGCCTCGCCTGGTTCGACTGTGACGTTAGAAGACGGGAGTAGATGACACTGAAACATGTTCGCCACAGCGTCAGCGTAACGTCACCTTATTATCATCTGAAATGGGGCACATTTCAAACGACCTAGGGGGGCACAGTCACATGGGCCCATTCACAAAGGTCTACGGGCACTCAAATTTACAAAGGTCTAGGGGGCACGTGACTCCAGGCCCGGAGCCCCATCCCGATCAGCCGTTCCACACACAGTTGACGCGTGAGCAGCCACTGTTCCTGCTCCAGGGACATCTTCTTGTTTGAGGCCAAACAACAACCCACATGCCAAGCAACAGCCGACATATGCTCATCTTTCTAATGCGGTGTTAGTTGCAATACAGGTATCCCGCCATATACTGTATTCACTTATATGTGACACTGTCAAAACCCCTACTGCATAATTCAGATGTGCACCGGACGCGTTATATCGATTCAGTTAATAATAACAATGACCACTCATATCGGATATGAATGGCATGTCCTATTTATGTTTAACTGACTAATGCGTTCAGATGCATATATAGTCTGAGTAGTTGAACTTGAGGCTGCTCCGTGTTGATCAACTAGAAGTAATATGGCCTACTGTAAGTTGTCGAGAAGCATGTCCCTTGTCATGGAAATTTTCTTAACGTTTTCTTGTAGACTGTTTTTATGCTCATCAAATTTTTTTCTTAAAACGCTAGACCTATAAAACATTACATTTATGTTATGGTAACGCTAAAATTGTCTACAAGAAAACGTTCTAGATAAACAAGTTATATAATAGTTAGCCGAGTTACCCGGCGTTGCCCGGAGAAAAAGGCATTCATGTACATGCCCATACCAACAGTCCATACCAACAGCTATAAAGAAAAATGTAACAAATTCAACTTGCGCTGAGGCCGCCTGATGCCAAATCAGCGCGTAATGTTATTGTAATGATCAGCTGAATGTTTTTAAAGCTCATTAGGTCTAAACAATTATTTTGCTAATTGAAGTTCACACTTTGTCTATTATTTTTGCACACGCCTGTTTATTAAGAGTCCAATCACTTATTATTTTATGCTACATGTGTAGCCACTCCTTCTGAGGTAACACTTGCCAATTGTATGGCAATTTGCATATCGTAATTTAAAGCCTATATTGACCTGTTTCAGAGAGCGCCGTGGTTAGCACATCCACCTGGCATGCCACGCAGCGGTCATATTGGATGTAAAAACCTGGCTTTCAACACTGTGGAACGTATATCCCTCGTGACTCGGAGATCAATTTGTTGTCGGTCCCGTCTCGATTTGGATCGTAAAAGAACCTTTTAGGACGGTAAGCAACCTGGGTGTGATCGACCACTCTCATAATCAGGGGCGTGTCCAAAGAGGGTAGTCTGGGGAGCACAAAAACCTCCACTGGCGGCCGAACCAATTTTTTGCTCCCGCGCCGTCATAACTTCCCCTTCCGCTGTCCTCGGCTCGACTGCTAACATCTTAAGACGGAGGGGGGGTGTGCTACTGCAAAATTATTTCAGCTTATTGTAACCTGAACGGGGGCACATTTACAAGGGTCTTGGTGGGGCACGGTCACGTAGGCCCATTCAAAAAGGTGTAAGGCACGCAAAATTCAGAAGGTCTAGGAGGCACGTGTCCTACAGGCCCCCATAGATACGCCTTTATGATAATGTTCTGAAAATGGCTGACTAGTTGAATGATACATCATAAGACCATAAAACTGTAAACAGGACATATACAGACTAGACAGTAATAGAAAGGAAACAACTAGAATCTTCCGAATTTGCAGACAAGTAGAAAACGACAGAGCCATCGATGGCTCACAAATATGGATTTTGGTAGCGATTCCTAGCGAGTATGTATGAACGATAATGCGAGGCGTGGGCAGGGTGAAAATGTCATGGTTGGTAAAAGGGCACGTAGAGCGCAGTGAGCAATGATTAAAAAGGCACTTGCGACATGCGACTAAATTAAATACGTGATATGTAGTAGCAGTGTACAGCGTGTAGTTTAATATCATACTATTTACATATAATATATTATGTACACAGTAATAATAATAATGTTTTTATTTCAAACAAGCATTGTGCCCATATTGGAAAAAAGTACATCAATAAAAACATCCATATAAAATAGAAAATAAATAAATAAAGATAAAAAAATAAATATGTAATGAAAACAGGATATTTAAAATTTATACAGAGCCTTGAACCACTGATACCGTAACTGCGACGTACTGTATATGTCGCTAGTAACAATATTCTGAATAATTTATTAAGGTCTGTTAATAAATTATTCAGAATATTGTTACTAGCGACATATATAGTACGTCGCAGTTACGGCATCAGTGGATCAAGGCTCTGTATATATCCTCATTATTAAGCTAAAAATAGCTGCTCTGATAACACATTTACGTGAGTTTACATTAGCTGTAGCAAACATGTGGCTGGCGCTACATCACATCGGTAGATTGTTCAATATTCTGTATGAATTGTTATAGGCAACAATAAATTGCTGAAAATTTGCTTTTCTAAAATTAACCCATATAGCACACGTATAAATATTACTGAAATATGCAGTAAGCGGCTTATTCTTAACAGCAGTAGAGCAAACATGAAATATTTGCCGTAAAATTTTACTTTTGGCATAAAGAAGTCTCACTTTGGCTAGTTGAATGTCAGCCTCATCCTATAAGTCGTTACATGCCCAAGGTATTTACAAGAGGTGGCGAAGTTTAACTTCTTTCCTCCTAAAGTCATTTCCATGACAAGATTTTAGTTTCTAGAATCAAAATGCATGACCAGGGATTTACCAACATTATACTGAATGTCATGCTCACAACCATAAGAGTAACATATGTCAAGTAAAGATTGTACTCTCTTGGCGGAATGACCGAATAGATGTAGGTCTTCAGCGTATATCAGGTGATTAACAACCATAGTACCCAGTCTACAACCAATATGTGTTTTGTATAGTTGTACACTAAAATTGTCCATGTAAATGTTAAAAAGTAAAGGGGATAACTTTCCACCTAGCTTAACATCGTTGCCCACTGAAAAGAAGTCCGAGTAGGTAGATCCCCATCGGATACATACACATTGTTTATTTAACTCATTGCTGAGTATTCTTAGAATAGATTTCGGTACGTCTCGCTGTTCTAATTTCGTTAACAGCTTATGTCGATTGACTCGATCAAATGCTTCTGACGCATCCAGAAACGGAATATGCATAGCTGAACCATGTTTAGTGTAAAATCTTAATAATTCCTTAAATGTAAAAAAAGCACAGCTCCGTTCCGTGTTTTGGCTTAAATCCAATCTGATGAGGCGTAGTTTGCAAATATGTTTCTATTATGTTGAATGTCACAGTATCTATTATCTTGGAACATATGTTAGAAAGGCATATTGGCCTGTAATTACCTTTGTCATTTACCCGTCTATTTTTATTTTAATAACCGGTGTAATAACAGACTCTGAGACTGAATTCGGAACATAACCATGCACCATAATAGTGGTCACAAGGGTAGATAATAACTCCACAATTTGAGCATCGGCGAACTTTATGTGTTCTGCAGTAATACCATCCAGACCTGGTGACTTACTGCATGATAATTCATTAATAATACCCATCATTTCAACTGCATCAACAGTAATTTCATTATTGTCATTGATGGAATCAAAGTGAACTTTGTCACAGCGGCTATCCTTCACATCATTAAATATATTTTTGTAGTGGTGCTTCCACATTGACCCAATATCGACATCACCATGTATCCCATCAATGTTCGTTGGTAGTTTAACTTTACTGTTCGTGTGGTTGTTAATTTCCTTCCAGATCTGTCGATGATCTTTTTGACATAACTTTTGTGCAATGGAATCAGCAATAAAAGTTTCTTTATCGTTTTAAAATTTTCTGACCGCATGCTTAAATTTGCTTCTGGACAGTTTCATGATATTAAAAACATCACCTTATCTAGGTTTTTCAACCCGTCTCCACAGCCAGTAGGCATCACGAATTGCAATGCGCAGTTCTTTCACACGCTCACTCCATCCTGGTACAACATCATATTTATAAGACCGTTTATAAGTTGACACATTCAGAGTGGATACGATAGAGTTATAAAGCTCAACGATGTCATCAAGGTGACTACAATTGTGACATTTAGGATTACTGCATTTAACACCGGGTGGAACATTTAGTTTAGACAGCTCAAAGTAAGTGTGATCTCTATACGAGTCAATATCATGTGGGTGTAAGGTATCCCAATGTATAACTTGCTTAATTTAATTAGTGTTAACACTACCACTAACATATGCTGGTACAATAGCACTGTCAATGGTGAACAACACAGGATAATGATCAGAATTAATACAGTCATAAAGCATAGACATTCTAGTTATGCAATCATTTGCATATAACATGGTCTAACCATGGTCTAGCCATGATGTAGTTCCCTAAGCAGAAATAACATATGTATATGTCGGGAGAGTGTTCTAATCATATACAGACAATGAATTCTTTTTTGCAGAAATCAAGAAAGACTTCTAAAAAAATGATTTCTTAGAAATATCCGCATTAAAATCACCGACAATTGTTATACATGAGCTATTAATATTACCAATGTAAACAGCAATTTTAAACATATAATCATTAAACCTGTCCCGGTTTTATTGACATTCGTGCGGTAAGTATACATTTCATAAATAATACTCTTTAATGCCCCAACATATTTTTATGCCGCAAAGACAGTTATAACAATGATCCGTTATGGTGATGTATTTGTCAAGGGATCATTTCCATAAAAATCCTACCCCACCATATGGCTTCTCTGATAAAATACAACTAGAGGCGTCTACAGGAGACACACCGTACCCAGCATAACCATCATGGCCGGTGTTCAGTAAATGACAATCTTGTTTAGTATGCATAAGCTCCTGTAGACACAGAATGTCACAATTGATTAATAACTCATTTTAAAAAGGCATATAACCTTCAAAGCCATTACAATTAAAATATGCTATGTTGATTTCCATTATTAGTCCTTGGTGCTAAAAAAATTATCGAGTTATGTATTATAAAATTAAAATATAGGCTCAGGCAAGTATTTGTAGAACAAAACACAATATTCAAATCGTCATAACCGTGTCAGTCTGCATAATAGTCAATCTATACAGATAACATTATACCGGTAATATATGTTCCAAATTTGCTTGGGCTGGGTTTAACATAAATTGAGATGTACTGTTATGTTTGATTTTGGAAATAAAAAATGAGCAACATAGCACATAGTAATTTTCAAAAATGACATTTAGATCAATATACGTGTCAACAAATGGGAGATTATAGTATATATATATATATATATATATATATATATATATAGACAATACAATATGTTTTATTTAGTTAAATTGGCATGATTTAGCTTTATTTAAGTTTTATTAAAACACAATATTCAGCATAACATAAGATTTTATATGTAAATTCACATCCCATTTAATATTCCCATGTACTATTATATACGCAATATGTATGCAAAATATTGTTGGGCTACGCTGAACAGAAATTGAGATATATTGCACTGCAAATAGTCAAACATTAAAATAATTATAGACATCCATAGCTAATTTGGAAAATTCAATTTTATTTACAGAAAAACTACTCACGCACAATCTCATTTTTAGCAATCAGTCAACAAACAGAACAAGTAACTATTACCAGTTTGAAGCCATTGAATAGTAGTTACTACAGGTAGCTACTGCCAAATGCTTTGACAAAAAGAAGGCTGTATTCGCCAGCAACCTTAGCACCCCTGGTTAGTCCGCTACACACAATTGATGTTGCCACCTAGAAACGGCACGCCTTGCAGAAAGCATGAATGACGTGATGAGTCGGCGGATCGTTGCTTATTGACGGGGACCCACAGACAGAAAGTTATTTATTTAGACCCATATACATGTCATTCAATAAGTGAGTATGTAAAAGCATAAATATAGTAATCACATGGTATACCAATCATCACGTGTGGGTCAGGGAGACTCCTGCTAAGGCTAAAAAGCCGCTCTCATGGGAGCCACCAGTTATATTGATGACAAATACTGGTGTATTAAAACAATTGTAGCATAAATCGGTTAATAGAGTAAGTCAGACAAAGCTTAGAACATGACATTATACATGATTTTAGACGATTGGCTATTCATCAAAAGAGGTACACACAAAAGCTTATTCATATGTGTTGTTCACTCATAATAACAACTGTAACAATTTCGTAATGTACACACAGGTAAATAAGTCTGCAAATAATTCTGTTTAACATACATTGCAAACCCGTGTAAGCTGTGAGAGTAGATTTTACTTGTTATTAAATCAGGTGTGTAGTGTCCCACAATGAGTATCATGGACAGTAGCTGGAAGGGAGGCAAAGCTGATACTGAGAATCATGGAGATTAGATGGAAAGGGGGCAAAGCTGATACCTGAGAATCATGGACAGTAGATGGAACGGAGGCAAAGCTGATACCTCAGGATGCGCCGCATATAGAATGTTATATAGCGAGTGTGTATGTGCCATGTGAGCACGATGCCCGAGTAGAATAAAGATGATTATTATGCAGAATATCGTAGATGTTTATAATGTCAAGTAGTGCAAAGAAGGAAGACGCAATAATGGCGACGAAGGAAGACAACCTACGTTGGAAATTACAAATACCAAAACGCGTATTTCAACGGTAAAGACTTGAATTTCAAACAAACGGGAAACTTCATAAAGCAGTCGTGGTGAACTCGAATAAACCTGACTAAGCATCAACAGGTGTGCATGAACAATGGAAACGTTGCCACCAGATCCAGCTTTCGTTTATGACACTGATAAAGCAAATGCTGGTCCAAAATGGGAGAAATGGGTCAATCGCCCAGATAACTTGTTCGTTGGTCTGAATATCACTGATGACATTCGTAAACGTGAATTGCTGCTGCTGGGAACGTGTCTATGACATAGTTGACGCCGATAAGTCGCAACATGACGCAGACTTGTCCAACACACATGATGGCACGAAGACAATCGTCAACACGTACTTCTTACCGAAAGCAAATGGAGATCTACAACATCAGAAGCCAGTTGTCCAAAAACTGCAATTTTAATTACGTAAATGCCAAGATCTTATCCTAGTTGATGCAGCATTGTTAATCAAAGCAACTGCGGAGACGGACATTTCGAGAACCGAAAAAAAATTGCTCTCTGACATATTAACAATGGGCAGAAACCTAGAAATGGCTGACAAGCAGGCTGCGACAAACGAAACGGAAGCAAGTGATGTTCATGCTATACGACACAAACCACTGTGTTGCGAACATAGATCACAGAAACGAGATGGGAATCGACGTGATGAGCGTGCACAACACACACATTTTCGTTCACGACAACACGAGAGGAAAAGTCAGGCACACCAACAGTAGAACAAAAGTGGGAACATGCTGATGGTGTGGAGGCCATTTTCCACACGCGGAAACGTGCCCGGCGATGAAGAAAACTTGCATGCAACTACAGCAACAAACAAAAACCATTTTGCCAAAGTATAAATACAGGCAAGCTAAGCTACAGTACATGAAGTTACTACTCGAACACAGGTTTGCCACAAGCGTTCTCAACATGCAGACTCATCTGAATCAAGCGATGACAGCGACTGCTACACTGTGAATGAGGCAAACCAAGATCACCTGTAACGAAAGTCCAAATCAATTACGTTGATATCAAAATCATGATTGATACTGGTGATTCAGTGAATATACTAGACAAAGAATCGTATGAAAAGACCGGAAAACCAGCAGTCACAAACGCAATCTGATTCGATTAATGCCGTACGCAGGAGGACCTGCACTCACTGTCATGGATCGCTGTACAGTGACAGTTGAAATAAAACGCGACGTATAATGCCACGACTTCCATGTTGTTAAGAGTGGGATCGGCGCAGTCTTAAGCTACAAGACGGCAAACGATCTTGGACTGATCCAGATCGCGAACAAAGTGACTGCAATAACATCCGCTCACCCAAACCTGTTCAAAGGAATAGGAAAGTTGAAGATTGTCACAGTGAAACTACTTGTGGACGAATCGATCAAGTCAGTAGCATTGAAACAACGGCGAACTCCATTTCACATGAGAAAGAAAGTCGAAGCAGAGATCGACAACCTGCTAAACTCCTGTGCCAACTCCTTGGGTCTCACCGATCGTTATGACACCAACGAAGGACTCTTCAAAATAAGAGTGTGCGTCGATATGCGTCAAACTAACATGATAATAATTGTCGATGAATTGATCAATGACTTGAATGGAGCGACAGTATTCAGTAAGGAAGACCTGCGCTCAGGATACCATCAGCTGGTACTTGATCCCAGTTCACGCTCAATCACCACATTCTACACACACACACACACATCGGTCTCTTTCCATACAAACGATTTACTTTTGGTGTTTATTCCGCGTCAGAGGTGTTCCAGAAAGAAATACACAATGTTGTTCGTGATTTCAAAGGGCGTCACAAACATTGCATATGACGTCTTGATATATGGAGCTACTCGGGAGGAACATGACGGGGCGCTCGAAGCTCTCTTCAATAGACTGGAAGAACGCGGTCTCATAATGAACAAATAGAAATGCTAGTTCAACCGAGACAAAATTGAATTCTTCGGAATCGTCTTCGACGCGAACGGAATCTCACCAGATGAAAAGAAGGTGTATGCACTTCGACAAACAAAACCATCCACAAATATCTCGGAAACCTGGAGTCTACTAGGAGTGATGAACTACTGTGCCAGGTTCATTCCAGACTATGCCACGTTGTCAGACTCAATTCGCCGTCTAACAAGGAAGAACACGGAATGGTCTTGGCAGAACGAACATCAAGCCGCCTTCGATAAGTTGAAGGAACTACTAACAAAAGATGCTACAATGGCATACTACGACACACTACGATATTCGTGCAGAATGGTCGTGCAGTGTCGTATGCAAGCAAAGCGTTTATGAACACTGAAAGTCGGTGCAGTCAAACGGAACGTGAAGCCCTAGGTGTCGTATGGGCATGTGAACATTATGACATGTTTGTTCGAGGAGCACTGAGAATCGTGAGATGGGGTCTACGTCTGCAACCGTACAAATTCACCATCAACTATCGCCCAGGTAGCGAGAATCCTGCAGACAACATGTCCAGACATCCGGCCGAGACGAAGACGACAAGCAGAAAGACTGTTGCGGTGGAATACGTCTCGTTTATCGCTGAAACGTCAATTCCAAAAGCAATAACATGTCATGATGCCAGAACAGCCTCAGTGGAAGACGAGGCAATCACGGAACCGTTGCAGTTTGTACAAAACGAACGATGGTTTGAAGTCAAGACGATTGCGAATCAGCAACTGCAGCAAGAACTCGGAGAAATCGCTACAGTAAAAGATGAACATACATCGCACGTTAGTGTACTTTTAAGAGGAACTGAATAGTTCTGCCGACAGCACTGTTAGTTCTATAAGGCTGTTGCAATGGCCTACGAAGGTCGTCAAGGGATCGACCGAACCAAGTCGTCAATACGAATGTGAACCGTTAAAAATGTCACATATGCCTGACTCTCCATAACAAAGCCTTAGCATGGACTTTTGTGACCCTGTGCCGACTGGAGAATACCTACTTGTGATAATAGATGTACACTCACGGTATCCAGTAGTAGAAATAGTGTGATCCGTATGGGTGAACAATGTGATCCTTGTGGTGGACAACATTCTATCTACCTTTGGAAGGACAGAAGTCATAAAGACAGATAACGGAAGTCCGTTTAACTCGGACGTATTTCAGAAATATGCGGAGAACAACGGATTCAAACACAGACGCACAACGCCGCTGTGGCCTAGAGCAAACGCGCAAGCTGAAGCGTTCAACAAGCCGATGATGAAAGCAATTCGCACAGAAATTGTTGAAAAGAAAAAACTGGCAACACGAACTCCATCGATTCCTTCGACAGTACGGAGGTATCCCGCACCTATCCACAAAATAGTCACCATACCGGTTGTTCTTCGGACGAGAACCTCGAACGAAGCTACCACATCAGAAGGATGATCATGCGAAGACGCACACGGAAGTGAAAGCGGCAAAGAATGATGCTCGTGCAAAGTCAATGATGAAAAAGTATGCTGATCCGCGAAACCGAGCTGTAACGACTAAGATCAAAATTGACGACACAGGATGCTGCGAAGAGACAATATGCGTGACAAGACACCACACCTTTCCACACCGCTCCGTACGAAGTGATCAACGGAAAAGGAAACATGGCGACGTGCCAAGCTGGAGGGAGAAAGGAATCCAGAAATTCGATGTGGTTTCGAAAGATTACCGGAGAGAAAGACGAGGAAAGGAAGTAGACAATCAAGAATGTGACTACGATGACTACGATGACGACGATGACGACGATGATGACTTCCCCGTCAACCCGTCAACCCGAACGATCGTGACGAACCAGTGCGTGACGAACCAGTGCGTGACGAACCAGCACAACGACCGAGGCGAAACATACGACGTCAAATGAGACTCAGAGACAATGTTGCTTAAAGGAACTAGATACTATCTCGTAATAATTAAGGTAGCTTTTAATTGGTAATGTTGTTTTAATTTGTAATTAGATTTTATTTCTAGTACAGGAGGGCTGTAGTGTCCCATACTGAGTATCACGGACAGTAGCTGGAAGGGAGGCAAAGCTGATACTGAGTATCACGGACAGTAGCTGGAAGGGAGGCAAAGCTGATACTGAGTATCACGGACAGTAGCTGGAAGGGAGGCAAAGCTGATACTGAGTATCACGGACAGTAGCTGGAACGGAGGCAAAGCTGATACAACTCAAGATGCGGCGCATATAGAATGTTCTAGAGCGAGAGTGTGCCATGTGAGCACGATGCCCAAGTAGAATAAAGATGATTATTGAGCAGAATATTGTAGATGTTTATAATGTCAAGTAGTGCAAAGAAGGAAGACGTAACACATTATTGATAGTATGCGGCATGGTGTATCTGAGACTGTTTTTAAATTTTCTGTTGTACTCTGGTTGTATGTATATTGTTTTGTCCACGTGTGTTGAAATTGCGAATGCTGTTGTTCCGATGAAGCGGCAAATTTTGAAGGTAAAGTTTGTTATGTATGAATTTATAATACAATTTTATTTCTTGTGATTTTAATGTGTTCTATTTTTTTAATTAAAGATTTTTAAACAGTGGTTCAGTGTGAGCATTGCATTTGTATACACAAAAACAGGGACAAGTTTCTTTTGAAGTTTCTGAATTCTCTCACATTTGTAACCCCAAGCTGTAACGCCGTAGTTTAAGTGTGGCAATATTAGTGTGTTGTACAATACGATCTCTATATTAAGAGGTAATAAAAAATTGTGTATATTTAAGATACCTAGAGTCTTTGAAAACCTATTTGAAACTTTTCAATACGAGTTTTCCAGTTACATTGTTCATTAAACGTTATTCCAAGAAAGTTCAATTCTGTAACTCTATCAATAGTTATGTTATCTATGGTTAGCATTGGGTAAGTCACGCTTTTTTTCTACTTGTTTTGAAGAGCATATGCTTAGTTTTACTTAGGTTAAGAGATATTTTTTTAAGTTTTAGCCATGCACTAATTCTGTACAGCTCTTCCGTCATATTATGATATCATATAACATTAGTTTCTGTAGTTGGATACAATATTTTCGTGTGTGTATGTTTACTGGTGTAGATTAGTGTTCCTGGGTTGCAATCGAAACCATTTTTCTATTAAAAAAACACTTTTATTCATCCGCAAATTTCAACATCTTACTTTTTATATCATCGTCCAAACCGTTGATATATATTGAAAATAATATAGTTCCATTACTGATCCCTGTGGTACCCCACTCAAAACCGATTCCCAGTTTGAAGCTTCCCATAAACTACTACCCACTGTCTTCTGTCAATCAGCCATTTTCTATACAGTTAATTATATCATTCCCTATGCGTGGACCTTTAGTTTAAGCAGTAATTTTTTATGTGGCACTTTGTCGAAAGCTTTCTGAAAATCTAAGTAGATAATACGTGCTGGTGATCCCACGTCTACTCATTTATTGATGTCTTCCAAAAAACATAATATATTTGTTAAGCTAGGTTTATCAAGTTATGTTTAACAAGACAATCCACCATGTGATCTTTAATTAGACTTTATAATAATTTGAAAATCGCCGATATTATACTCACAAGTCACGCATAAAAACTTGTTATGTCATGTTTTATATTACGAGCTAATTTTTGCTCGTAGCTTCTCTTTGAATTTATAATTTCAGTTGTAGCTTGGTTGTGTGCTTCTTTATAAATGTTGTAGACTTCCACACCATTTGTTCGTACTTAATCTTTATAATGGCTTCTTTCGATAAGTGTTTCTTTCTGGATCGATCCCCTTGTTTTTTCAATGTAACAAACTTATCGGCGATGCACCCAATTTCACTCCTTAAGATATTCTAGCATTCCGTTGCTGTCATATTCTTAAGTGTGTTATTCCAGTCTATTTTTGTTAAATATTTCCTCATGTCCTGATATCTTCCTTTGTGGAAGTTTCTCCTGTACTGCTTTTTATTATTCCTTTCTTATTTCACTTTGATGGTAAAATGTGTCTGATTGTGATCACTCCTCCGAAGTGACTCATATATCTTGTCAACTAGTTCATTCTGTGATGTCAAAACTATGTCTAACACATTTTCTCTCCTGGTTGTTTCTAGCTCATGTTGGGAAAGGAAATTATCTTGTACAAAACTAAAACTTTGTGGTCCTCACTCCCTGTACTCTGTAGAGATTTTCATTATATATGTCCATGGTTAAAATCCCCTATAATAATACAATCTCGTTTGTTCACTTCCCTTATAGCGTATTGTACTTTTTTATTTTCTTCAATACTTATATTTGGATTTCGATACACAAACCCAACCGTTATCGTCGAGTTTCTTGTAACTATGTTACTTCAAACAGCTTCTTCACAATCTGCTTCTCTTTCCAATTTTATTCCGTAAGCCTGGATAGAATCTTTAACATATAAAACAAATCTACCTCCCCTTCTTCCTATTCTATCTTTCATAAACATTACATAGCCTGTCAGTCCCAATTTGGCATTTTATATATCGGTGTTGGCCCACGATTCAGTTATACCTATTATGTGAGGGTCAATATCTTCTACCATAATGTTTGGTTCACTTCTTTTGTTTACTGTGCTCCATGCATTTAAACAAACACATTTATATCCAACTTGAGAAGAGTTGTCTAGGCTTTTCTTTGCTGATTTATTTGTGCTATATTTATCTATGCCTCCAGTTTCAGGCTTCTCTGTGAATCCCCCCTGCGCATCTAGTTTAAATAAATGCAACCTGTCCCAACAGCAACATATCGCAGCAGGTTCTATAAAAAAACTGCTGCCCCCTTTCCATTTACATGGAGGCCATCTCTCATGTACATATCTTCCCTCCCAACAAAGTATCCACATAAATCTATGAATCCCACCCCGTCTGCTTCACACATCTGCTCTCAACTAGTGCTATCATTGCCATTATCCTGCAGTTTCTACATGTTTGCCCCCTTCCTCCAATCACTGGCAAAATTCCTGAGTGAACAATCTGTTCTACCTTGTCTGCTTTAAAATTCCTGACTAACTGTCTGTATGTCTGGCCAATTCCGGTTGTCCCCTCCCTCTCTGCATTATTTGTCCATACATATACTAGAAGGGTCCCTCCCTTCCCAGGACCCACCACTTCCTCTACCCTTTCTGTTATATGCTCTATCTTGGCCCCTGGTAAGCAAACAACTGTCTTCTCCTTCATTAAGCGTCTTGTCTGTCTTTCTCATTAAAGAGTCACCCATGAATATTCTCACTTTTCTACTCACCCCTTCTATCACTGCCTCAGAGTAGCTCCTTCGTTGGTTTCCGTCCGTCTCGTTGCTGTCATATCCCCCTGTCACCTTCTCTCCCATCTAAACTCGTCTTGTTTCCCACAGTTGTCACTTTCCCTCATGTCACCTTCTCATTTGTCCTTTTTTCCTTCTGTCACCTTATTCGTTGTCCCTTTTCCTTCTGTCTCCTTCTATCCTGTCAATGCTGTCTTCCCCTTCAACTGTCTCTATGGCTTCTCTCTCCAATGTCTTACAACTTCAACACTCTAAGGGAAAACCCTCTATTTGCACCCCCTTCCATGAATTCTCACACCCCGACTAAGCAAAATGTACCCAATTATTGCATTTTGAACATATCAGGTGTCGACTACCTTGATTTGCCGTTTGCACACCTAGACATACCGCAAAGAGCGCCAAAAATATGCATATTCGAAGAAGAACAGTTGCATAGCGTAAATTGTGAAATTATTAATATATTGAATTCTGGTAACATTATTGTCTTGGTGTAAATAAAGAGGTACAGGAAGATGTAATATAATATGAGTTCAAGCAATAGGGAGATTGTATTCCCTTTAATGAATTCGTGGTTTGGGCAGACCGGTGGCAGCTTTAACTAGCTGAACATAAAAGCTGTATACTAACTATTGGAAATAGTATCTCGGCTGTATACCATCTGAAAGGTATACAACTTGTTAACGTTAATGAATACCGAGAACTTGGTGGTACAGTGGGTAATAAATGTTTATTTAAGCAGCACACTTTATCTATTTCGCATAACGCATACAGCGCAAACAATGTCATTTTTTGCTGCTTTAATACTGCTGATGCCTGTGCTCTCGTTAAAGCCTATAAATCATGTATGCGCCCACTGCTGGAATGATGTTCTAATGTATGGAAACCATACTCATCAACTAGGCAATACTTGGGCATGACTGACCAGTTAGAGAAGGTGCAACGGTTCTTTACGCGCAGGGTTTACAATGACATGGTAATAGTATATAATATCATGCATGGACATGTCAATGTATCTGAAAATAGTTTCATTTCGTGCAATAACACTGCAATAAATACGACCTTTTCGACAAGAGGTCATGGACTTAAACTTAAGATAACACCCTTTACACTTGATGTCACAAAAAACATGTTTTGCAATAGAGTTGTATCTATCGGGAACCGACTACCTGAACACATAGTTAACGTAACATCCAAATTACAATTTAGGAAAGCCCTGCGTATATTAAACGTTCATTCTGCCATGAAGTTTTATAGACACTTGTAGGAATCTACTTGATCGGAATATTTGTGTATTATTGTTATTATTGTATATTATCAGTTCACCATTACGGTGCATTACATATGATGACGGGTGCAAGTAACACGTTGTATTCTGTATTGTATTCATGTAATAGTGTTGTGTGTATATGTGAATAATACGTCTTGTACACATGGGACACGATGTTTTTAACATTGTTGATCCTAAATAAACAATAAATCAATCAAGCAATCAATCAATATCAAAGAGTTTGTGTATTGTTGATTCCACAGGACACAGTCTTGGCACAACAATATCAAAGAATTTGTGTCTTTCGTAACATTTGAATGAAAGCCACTACTTGAAAGAAAGTTCATGTCTTCAGTCTTATGTAGTTAGACATTTGATGGCGCCACTACTTGAGAGAAAGTTGTTTCACGTGCCTCCAGTAACGCATGGCGGTAATTACTATTATTTTGTATTAGTATTTTTATTTATGATATAACTATTATCAATATTATTGATGGCGGACGGCCAATAGACGTTAATTTGGCAAACGGCCATGTTGTTATTTTTAGCGAACAGCCGTGACCAATTAATACTTGGCAAACGGCCATGATAAGTATTTTTGTTTTTTTATTAATGGCGAACGGCCAAGAGACGTAAATTTGGCAAACGGCCATGATGTTATTTTTTGCAGTATTGAGTAAAACGGGTAAGTTTATCTCCCTTGTTCATGAAAATTGTTTGTCCCGTGACAATGAAATATTACATAAACACGTACATTAATGTAGGCTATCACTAGAAAATATTAGTTGCCCTAGAGAATTCACACGGCCAAAAGACGTATTTGGCAAGACGGCCATGATATGTTATTTGTGGTGAACGGCCGTGAACACTGTATATTTGACAAACGGGCATGATAAGTATTTTTTTTTAATGGCGAACGGCCAAGAGACGGTAGTTTGGAAAACGGCTATAAAGTCATTTTTGGCAATCGGCCGTGAACACTTAATACATGGCAAACCGCCATGCGAAATATTTTTATTAATGGCGAACGGCCAAGAGGGGTAAATTTGGCAAACGTCCATGATGTTATTTTTGGCAAACAGCCGTGAACAGTCAATACTTAGCAAACGGCCATGATAAGTATTTTTTATAAATGGCGAACGGCCAAGAGACGGTAGTTTGGCAAACGGCCATAAAGTAATTTTTGGCAAGCGGCCGTGAACACATAATATATGGCAAACCGCCATGCTAAGTATTTTTATTAATGGCCAACGGCCAAGTGACGTAAATTTGGCAAACGGCCATGATATGTTATTTTTGGCAAACAACCGTGAAAAGTCAATACTTGGCAAACGGCCTGATAAATATTGTATTAGTATTAATGGCGAACGGCCAATATGCATTAATTTGGCAAGCAACCATGATATTTATTAATTAATAATTAGTTGTTGTTATTTACTTTAAATTTGCATTAAACTGTTATTTTGAAATGTGTTTTAATTCATAATCATTTGTATGTTATTAATGGCGAACGGCCTAGAAGTTAATTTTTGGCGCAAGGCCATGATAAGTAATATTTACAGCCAACAGGCGAGTAATTAATAACTGGCAAACGTCCATAACCTTTACTGACGTTAATTGTCGTCAACAATAACAGGTGACAAACAATCAACGGGCATCTTAAAATAGCCACCTGTGGATACTAGCCAATTTAATTATGTCAAGGAAACACCAGTTTTGCCAATCACCCTTCAGAAATTAAACATGTCAAAGCCGCATAAACTTTGTGAAATTGGCAAACCGTACATCAATATTAACTGCGCAAGTAATATTGGGACATCACTAATATCACCGAGGTACTAATTCTCGCGAGCTCTCATAAAGTTAATATTGGCAAATGGTCGTTGGAATTTCCAATTGCAACGGCCATGTTTAAAACTTGGCGCCAACAATTTACCCGTCATGCTATGCCCGGGGACAAAGAAAACCAGCTAACCGTCAACTACCCGGCTTACGGTTTTAAAAATTGCTCCACGGATGCTACGATATAAGCGAATATTCCCGATGTCAGTAAAGTGAACACCGTCAGATCAAAAACTATTCGCTTGGCTGTTCCAGGTATACTTATGTCGCCAGTAAAACAGGCCCGGGCTTCCGTTACATTTCGTTTCGAGCAGAGAATTTACCGTTGTCACTCGAGTGGACCCATTTTCGAAATCAAAATGGCGCCAACTTCGTCGGCGCTCGATTTGGTACAGATACACTGTATACTTGCTTAACTCCTCTTGCCAACAATTCGTCGGCAAAGACACAAAGCCGTGATCCAACGGACTGCGGAGTAGGAGAAAAAAATTTTTCTAAATCATTGCCACCCCGCAAAACAATTACAATGTCTAGTTGTATCGCCGAAATCTGCGCCATTACATTTGGTTGCCGAAAAGTAGACAGTTTCCCGCCGCGGTGACCCATAAATGAAATGTTGCATCTACGGCCCTGCTTTTCGAAATTGGCAAATAACCTTGGGAAATCAGACAAACTCGCCCAACCAATATGCATGAGAATGTCCGATAATCAGTATTTCTAGATCAGAAACCGCAGCCGACATGATTACAGCCAACTCTATTTCTGATCGTCACAAGACTTCAAGACAAGGAAAAACCACGAAGGCAAATATTAAACGAACAATACTCAGCTGTAATCGGCGCTCGAATGGTCTTCCTTCTGCATTTGGGTAGACGTCAACGAAGTGTAACCGTTTATGCCTTTAAAGGTAATGTAATTGATATACAGGGTACGCAAACAGTTATAAATCAAAAGTATCAGTACAGAAGTATCAGGATATATACGACATGACACACAGATACCCAACGCAGAAGTGGCGGCTTAAACAGCTAATCCAATTCAAAGGCTGGAGCCTAATCCTCATATGTCGTGATTGGCTGAAGGCGCTGGGTGGTTTCATTAAGCCAAAAAGCTGGAAGTAATTATAGCCTTAGCCACTTACCTCAATACCCATACTAGGCCTGTCCTGGCCATTGTACAAAATACAGTATGAACTGCGTTCAAACCTTCATGTGTGTAAGTGTGTATGTAAGTAAGTACGTATGTATGATATTATGTGTGGAAATATATATGTATGTATACTATGTATGTAACTATGTATATGTAAATATGTATATATATTATATTACTGTGTATGTATGTAACGCGGCGACGACATCCAGTCGTAATAACTACAGAGGGTGTAAACACCGCTTTTGTGGGCGTCTCGTGTAGAGACAGCAGCGTCGTCTCGTGCGCCTGGTGGGGCCAGAAGGGACAGCTCTGTTTCACCACGACCAGCATAATAACTACAGGAATCGTACGTACGGTCTGCATGCACACCCACTTTTTCATGATGTCGCCCTCGCTTAGTAAATGGGGAAGACGCTGTGAAATATGGGCGCTCGCGCGACCGCCAGAGGACGCTACTAAATAAACCTTTACCGTGTACTGTCTTCTCTTGAAGTGCGGTCGTGTTAACTGTAAAGTGCTCTGCTATCTTAACTGTAGAGCGATTGGATCTGTTGAGCGGCTGTTACAACCGGTAATGTAATATTCGACCGGTAATGTAATAATCGACCGGTAATGTAATAAATCGACCGGTAATGTAATAAATCGTCCGGTAATGTAATAATCGAACGGTAATGTAATAAATTGACCGGTAATGTAATAAATCGTCCGGTAATGTAATAATCGAACGGTAATGTAATAATCGACCGGTATTGTAATAAATCGACCGGTAATGTTATAAAAACGACTAAATGGATTATGATGACGATGATAATGAATGTGATGATGATGTTAGGTAATGATAACGAAGACAGTGATGACGAGAATGATAAATGATTACGATGACATGAAAAAGAAGACAATTAAGGGGTCACCTTAGTAATGATGGTGATTATAACGATGATGATTGTGATGACGATGATGATAATCATTATGATAATGTTAATAATGACAATAACGACAGTGACGATGAGTGTGATAAATGATAATGATGATGAAGACGAGGACGACGAAGACAACGAAGGCGTTGTCTTAGAGATGAAGATGATGATGATTATGACTATGATGACGATGATGATTATGATGACGAAGATGAAGACGTTGAGAGTCATTATCATTACGATCACGAGGACGACGACAATGACATCCTTAACCTCAACACACGGAATGCCGTTCATATAACCTCCCGGGTATCGCCGTAACCACATGTCAGCAAATAATAGGACCGAATCAGATAGTGTGGCGGGGAAGAGGGGGTGATTAAAACGGTCACTTCAACAGATGAAAGGGCTACTAAGGCATGCTTACAATTGAAATATATGATCATCATTTGATCAAATTATGCGGTTATCTCAAACAATATAAAGGACATTTCAAAATACGATGTTAACGATTTATATTTTTTAAATATTACAAACTTAAGGGCAATGGGTAATCTCAAACTAATAATAATTATTATTATTATAAAATGGAGCTGTTGAAACAATTAAAGGGTAATCCAAAAAACTAAGTTAAAATTAAGTGAAGTTTCACTCGACTTCATTCATATGAACGAATCAGGAGCACCTACAGTATTTAAAATTATGCCTAATATTAAAGGATTATATGAAAAGCAATTTGTAAAGAATAATCTAAAAAGGAGTCATTAAGATGTAATTTTATAATGCTAACTGCTCATCTCAACACATGATATGGGCATATCATAAAATCAAGTGGGCTTCTCGAAAAAACATTAGTTAAATTAGGGGGATATCTCATAACGAGGCATGGTTCTTCTAAAAAAAAGTATCGTTACAAAATATGTTAGAAGTCATTAATACATTAACTGATAGTCTCAACAAATTAAAGGATCATCTCAACAAATTAAGGAATCTTCTCCAAAAAAGTTAATGGATCATTTCCAAAATAGAACCGGAGATTATAAATAATTGGCTGATCATTTCAACACATTAAGGCATCATATCAAAACAATAATGGTAATCTCTCAAGTAAGGGATTTTCTCAAAAAAGTCATCAAAATATAAATATTCAATAAAACGAACAAGCTGATCATCTCGATGAATTAAAAGATCATCTTAGCATAATAAAGGGTCATCTCACAAATAAAGGGATCTTCTCAACTAAGTTAAGGGAAGATTTCAAAACATAACAATATTTATTAAATTAACTGGCTGATCATGTCAACTCATTCAGGGATCATCGCAAAACATTACGGGGTTCTCAAATAAAATATTAGGGACTTCTCGAAAACGTTATGGTGTCGTTTCACACAAAAATGTAAATGTTTATTAAAATACAACTAACTGATCTTCTCAATAATCTTAGAAGACCATCATACCATTAAATAGTCGTCTCATAAAAAAGGGGATTTATATATATATATATATATATATATACATATATATATATATATGTGTGTGTGTGTATATTATAGTTTGAAGTTCTCCTTAATTGCTTGTAATTGTTTCTCTTTTTAAATATAATTTCGTATAATAAAAAGCCGCAAACACTAAAATTTACATTGTTTATTTTCATTATCACATCTTAAAATAACAATTGCCCACAATGGAAACAGTTCAAATAAATGCAAACGTATGGATTGAAATTACGAGTGCATCGCCTTGAAGCTTACAATATTACCACCGGTACTTGTCAATGCAGTATACTCTAATAGTTACCCCTGCAATTGTTTCGGGTGATTAGTATTATTATTAATATTACTATCATTATTATTTCGAGATTACCCTTAAATTTATAATAATTCCATAATAGCACTTTTCAACATTACATTTTGAGATATTCCCTAAGTTGTTTGAGAAAACCCATTTACTGAGAGATGACTAAGTATGTTTTAAGATGTTCCCTTAAAGTGTTGAGATTGATCCAATTATTTTAACAACACGACTATTTTGGCAATGATCCCTTAACCGTTTTGAGAAGGCCCCTTTATTTTATGAGATGACCATTAATTTTAATATTATGATGGTTTCTCAAATTTATTGTAATGATCAGTTAGTTGTTTTTAATTAATGTTTACATTCTTTATGAAACAACACCATAATGTATTTTGAGAAAACCCTATTATTTATGAGAAGACCCATTGGTACACTTTAATGTTTTGAGATGATCCCTGAATCTGTTGACACCATCAACCATTTTAACCAATGCTTGTATGTTTTGAAATGTTCCCTTTACTTAGTTGAGACGACCTCCTTATTTGTGAGATGAGCCTTTATTATTTTATGATGATGTTTTAATTTACCTACACGAACACATTGTTGATTTTAATGAACATTTATATCTTTGATATTACCTTTTATGAGAAACCCCTTTATTGAGATATGAGCACTTACTGTTGTGAGATGATGTGTTAATGTGTTAATGACTTCTTACATATTTAGTAATTATACTTTTTGCGAAGACCCGTTCTTTTTACGATGAGTCCCCTTCATTTAATTAACTTTTCCGAGAAGATGGTCTTGATTTTATGAGAAGACCCCGCCGTGTACTGAGATGACCAGCTAGTTCATTATAAACTTTTTTTAAATAATTATTTAGGTTGTTTTTTATATAATGCCTTAATATTAGGCACATTTCAAATACATTAGGTGATGGTTGTTCGAGATTTCCCATAAACTAAAATGACCCCTTAATTTGATTATAATTATGATGATTAGTGAACGTCAACAGGGTGTCAGCATGGTTAGCCGTTAGGATGTCATTGTCGTCGTCCTCATCATCGTAATAATCATTACCCTCATGGCGAAATTTGTGTCATCATAATCATCATCATTATCATTTTCGTCGTCGTCGTCGTCATCATAGTCATAATCATCAACACCTTCATATCACTAAGACGACGCCTTCATTGTCTTCATCGCCTTCCTCCTCGTCACCATCATTATGTATTACCCTCATCATCACTGACGTTATCAACATTAGTAGCATTTGGCACAGATCGGCGAGGTCTCCGTAACTAGATGGCTCAGGTCTAGTAGGGTTCAATGTTAATTATTATTATTATTATTACTAGCATTTCTATAGCGCCATATCTCCGGGACCAGCCCGTTCATAGGCGCGTACACACATTGTAAGACGTACATGGAAACAAATGTAAAATATATATGTATAAAGATGCCGGTAAATGTAATAATTATTAAGATTTACAAGATTGTATATATATAATGTGACCAACATACATGACATATTTGCACAAATATTAATATAATTAAGAAAGAGAATATACATTAGGATATATAAAATTGTATTAAAAGATAAATAATAATAAATTAATTAGAATACATTATATAATAGAATAAATTAATTGATTAAATAAAAATTGTATTAAAAGATAAATAATAATAAATAAATTAGAATACATTATATAATATAATAAATTAATTGATTAAATACATATTCATAAAATTAATTACGTCAACGCTTGTGAATGCGGGCGGCAACCGTGATCTGCGCAACAAGGAACAATGGAAATTTTATTAATTTTACTACATATATATGTACCAAAACAAAATTATTCTATATCACCAATAAACACAACAACTTGTACCCACTAGTCTAACCTACCTCGGCTATCAGATAATCTTTGAAACTCCCCCTAAAATACTAGAACGGCCCGTTCAAAAAACTAAACGTTATTCACATTCAAGAGAATTTCACTTGTCAACACATTACAAGAACTGGTCCGTTCGGACTCAAAAAAATAGCATGGAAATATCTACACCATCCCCAGTATAGGATAAACAAATCTCATAATTACACACATAGATCGGGAATCTATACTATTCCCAGAATACAGTGATACAATTTCTTAATCACATGTAATATATAATCATTTCACAGTAGTCGGTTCTAACAGCAAGATATAATACTGAACTGTCACTTCCCTAACACACGGTCTCACCGCTCACACTCCATTAGCCCAACTAGGCGAGTTCGTCACGAGATCTCACGAGATCACACGTTTGCCGGAAGTGTCCTTCCCGTTATTCACCGTTCCGATCGCAGTCACTCGCTAGCCCGGTCACGTTGACCCGGCTGTCTCGCTTCGCGACGTCGCACCATCATTATCATCGTCATCATAATCAACTTCGTCGTTTTTATTCCATTACCGGTCGAGATATTACATTACCGGTCGATTATTACATTACCGGTTGTAACAAGCGGCTATCCCATACGGCCTGTTTATACAGAGGCACACACTAGTCCCCGTGCATACATACACATACCCATACACATACACAAGAATAACGCACTACTGGGCTGTCTTTTGTCGTTAATCCTGCAGCTACGTTAGAAAGTCCCACTACCATTGAAATTCCAGCGCCGGTCACGGCTAGCAAAAATAATTTAGATAAGAGACATTGCAGCGACGGTCGCGGGTAGGGAAAAAAAAGTTCAGATAAGGATAGCACCCGCCATCCCTCTAAGGCGCTCGCAGATACGGTGGCTTTAGAGGGTTTGGTGACTCATACACTATAACATTTGTATAATCAGCAATTAAAAAAAAGCGATACATGAACTATCAATCAACATGGCCAAATCCTTTGATCTTTCGATACATTTGGGTGCTAGGATTACTCTCTAACTACTGTCATAATTTTGTGTTCCTGTGCATCGACTCGTGTGTTTACACCAGGTGTGAAACTACACCGTCCTTTACTTTGTACATAGGTATAATTTTCGTAGTTTTCTTCTTTATCTCCATCCAATTTGTGTCAAAATATTGACAATCAAGACATTGTGGATCTGTTTTACTCTGCACATTTTAGAACAGTGAAACCTTACCCTCTTCATGATATGTTACCGAGCTGTAGCTTGCAATTCCTCAACAAATTGTTACGTGACAACATGATACATCGTCTACTAGATTTGTTTAGATGCTTTTCCGAAGTGACGTCGTAAGTCATAGATATGTGTGACACGCCAACACAAAATAAGTTTCGTTGCATCACCTGTTTTGTATTAGTTATTAAATCCATATGAACGAGGACAAGCAGAATGTGTCACCGGAAATGTTGTTATTATTTGTTAAATGCATCTTCGCCTGGCAGACATTTCACTTATGCCGTTCCACAAAATGTACCATGGCATTTATCTATAACTAAAATTAATAAATATATAAATTAATAACATCAAATCATTACAATGACCATATGCATTAATAAACGTGTTTAAAACAATTAATGAAAGTCAATTAAATTGGAACTAAATGGTAATAAGTATGCAAACAAATAATTAAAAAGTAAAATCCAACGATTCTTATGCTACACTCTCAAGTTGTTAGGAAATGTATGTCGAAATATAATAATGCTTTGAAACACTGGCAATTCCCGCGACCGTCTAAATCACACTTTAGACAATTATAGACAGTTTTCAGTAATAATTTTAAACATTTCAGAATGGATAGCTTGTAAATGTAATAATGTCTTAGAAGCCGTTAAAATCACGACATCAACTACGGCAATCGGGCTTAATTTTTCGACATATATCTCAAAACAATAGTTGCGGCAATCAGGCTCATTTTGTGGTGGAGGTACTGAAGGGTATATCACGCACAACAAACAGAGATCAAGGCAGGCAGGAAACATTTCGAGTATCGGGAAGAAAAGGAAGGTACTATAATTATCGCCTCGAATGTATTTAATTTCACTCTTGTGTAATGCGTTGCACTCTCATGCATTTACTAATACAGGTGTTTTTGTAGAAGTCAATCGGACATGGGAATCCAATTTGGGAGGAAATGATCGGTAACATTGACATATGTATACAGAGACGTCGACGTGTTAGCGAAGTGTTTGTAGTAGGTGGTAACGCCCCCGGCCAGCCAGCCCGCCCACCAACCGAAAGTACCGACGGTGGACAACGTGTGATTGCACAAACTCAAAATTGCAAGGTCGATGGTGGGCGATGTACTTTCCGAGAATGACACGTTCTTCTGATTTCCCAGATTCTGTTTACACCACGGTATATCGTCGCTGCAAACGACAAAATGAACTCGTGTGAAGTTACGCCGAAAGTCATTCATAGCCCTGACGATATACGATTTACTAGCGACTCGGTAATTTCGAGCGCGTACCATGTCCCCGCGGCGAACATGAACGCCGACAAAAGTGATATTACTATACGACACAGTATTGTTGTACATCTGAACTATGCGCACCAAGTAGTCAGTCGCATTTTTGTGTAGTGTTTCATTGAAAATAAACTGTGCTCGCAGGTCACGTTCGTATTTCTGGAAGTATTTCCACGACTGAAGACAACCAAGCAGTTGGACGTTGGATTCGGGCAGTTTCTCCAATATCTGGTTGTAGGTGCCGTATTTTCCGCCGTGTATATTTACCATGTTCGGTAGCGGCTTTCCGCAGGGAACCGAGAGGTTAGTGAATATAGCCCTAATTGTGTTGAATGCCGTTTTATCTGTCTTGGCCGACATGTTATTCATACGTGCAATACCGTATCCAGCGGCGTATTGGAACAACTTGTTGCCGATTTTGCCGATGCGTCCAGGTAAATACACTATGTACGGTTTCTTCGCCACGGAATCTTTGGCTGTTGTCTGATATTTCGTTACTTTCACTGCACTTGTTTTAATTGTTGCAATAGACGAAAACTGCACTGTCGTTGTTTTAGCGGAAGTCGTTGTTTTACTTGAAGTAGAAATCTTACCGGAAGCAGTAGAAGTTGACGACTTATTCTTTGTCTTACCGGAAGTAGTTGTCGTTTTCTGCTCTCGCTTGGTAGTTATGAATGGTTTGATCGCATGCTGTGCTGGTCTCTCAAGTGGTGAATTCGATGTTGCCGCATTAGTTATTGCTATTGTTGTTGTATGTACCAACAGCATAGTTAATTTAGTAGGTAATGACGATTTTTCTGTCCGTGAATTGTTCTTTGTCGTTATCGCATGTCGTGTCTTGCTCACAGTCGACGACGAAGCTGTTTTCATCGACTGCTTTGGCGCAATATGTGCTGATTTCGCACTATTACCACGCAAATAGCTGTGTGCGACGGCCATTTGATCTATTGACGGTGCACCATGCAGCCATCTGCTCGAGTAGGTCAGGAATACAAGGCACACGCCAAACAGGGCAATAACGTGCAATTTTCCATTGACACAAGGCCAACTTGTTCGTGTCTTCGATCCACCGGATGACTCGTTCACCTGCATTGTCGACAGGCAGGCAACGCGAACGTGGCCCTCTGGTTATGCAGTGGCCTCGAACGAAGAACACATGGTCACAGCGCAGAGGACTCAACCACGCGTGACGAGCCGTTGTAACTCAAAACGTTTAGGCGACACCAATTTTATTATTCGGATTACGGAACCGCCTACGTTGTTTTTGACAAAACGGAAATAAAAATAAAATGCAATTTTGAACTTTTCGAACTGATCGAAATGCCGAACCATTGATTTTTGTATTGATTCATCGAGCATATACGCATCATACCGAACATTGTATGGTATGTTAAACACCGATTCATTGGTTTTCACGCATATGCGAAACCAGTAACGTGCGTGTTTATCGCGCTACTCTTTCTGTCGACATGCAAAAATATGAACATCGGATTTTGCATAAATCAAGTTGATACGCTGGGAAAACGGGTTGTAGACACTTTCTTCAATACTTGTGTAGTCAGCATCATATTGCATTACTTCGAAATAGAATAATGTAGTTATATTTGGAGGTACGACAATCAAATCCTAATTATTCCAATCAAATTCATATTATCACAGCAAGATATATCATACCTCTAATGTACACGTTTATGGCTGTAATGTTAACACACTGCCAAGTAGTGTTACTGTCACGGGTTAGCGACGTCTCCGAACACTAGGTGGCTCAGGTCTAGTAGGGTTCTTATATGATTAGGTCAACTCATATGAAAAGGAACGGTGATCGTGTATCAAGCAACAAAAAACGAGGAAAAATTAATAAGCTTTATTACATGGTATCTTCCTTTAGGTAAGTATCCCGGTTAACAAAGATGAAAAAGACTAAAGAAATCCCGTAACCCAAATCTTAACAGAACATAATAAACAATAACACTGAATCCCCGAACCTATCTAACTAAGAATGTAAAGTTTCAATAAATCTCTCAGTTATCCAATTTCGCTTCCTTTCTAAAGTGGATTGTTCCACTACACGACCAAACCCTAGGCGCCAAGTGTTATCTAAGAAGAAATCCCATTAGATAAATAGCCAACATATTGCTAGCCCTCACGGACTCTCATTGCAGCAATCGGTTACAACAAATAAATATTAGTATACTTCATGGGTAATAGTGCCTCGATTCCAAATAAATACCATTCATAAAACAGCAAACAACAATAACGTTCAATTAGAAAATAGACATTTACATTGGGCTAGTCCCATCTTGAACCTATACGAACGTTTGTTGAAGTCATCACGCCGAGCTCAGAAAACAATCAGAATGGTGTATCTCGGCCGCAAAAGTGATGACGCCGGGCAGCAGACGCTTACCGCAGTCCGCCGCGAATTCTCGAGTCGCGTGCGTGCTACGTTCGACTTGTATGGCAGGCCGATAGGGCCATAAACGCGATACACCTAACGCATTAGATAAGAAGTTAACGCGTTGAATTAGCAACCAATTAGGTATGAAATGCATGAGGGGGTTCGTTTAGGAGGTGGATTAGGAGGTGGATTACTGTAGTCTGTTTTCAGTAATCAGAACAAATAAAAATGATGCATAATGCATGTTTTGGTATATATCTAATTGGTAAACTCATGTATTTTTCATTATCTTTCAGATCAGTTTCAACCCTCATTCAGTAAGTATAAGTATGTGTTACCTCACATATAACTTGGTGATTGCGTGCGATTTCTAACAAAAGGTTTTCCTAACAACTAGGCCACTGACCAGCTACAATTTATTAACGCGGGTAGGCTGGAAACATTTGGGATGGGTTTGGGATGTTTGTCACATATGATGGCCTTTTCCTCCGGGCAACGCCGGGTAACTCGGCTAGTTAGTTATATTTTAATGCATTGACAATATTTTAATTTCATTTGTAATTAAGTACATTTACCAAGTGAGAAGGAGTTCTTTAAAACCTTACCACGTGCATGCAATTACAAATATATGTACGTATTTCATGGAGACAGCAGAGGGAGAAATTAAGAACATGACGAAGTAACGACCATTCAGTATTACATATGTACTGTCTCACTGGCATTATTCATCTGCACAAGTATGTCGTATCTACAGAAACAAACAATATTTAAGATTGCCAACAGCCTTTTTTAATCATAAATTAATATGCTACATTCATTATATTAAGCGTACATGCCTTCAGTAGCATCTACCCCCTCTTTCAGCGATCCCTAATGCCTACCTTGACTGTTACACGCATCATTGTAAATTAAGAGAGTGACAGTGAAAGCTGTAGGGGAGTGGGGATGTTTGGTGGAGGAAACACATATAGAGGACCATCATTGAAGCCAGCCTCACCCAGGACATACCAGGAAAGACAAGGAGAACTTCTTCAGTTCAGCATATCTCTGCGAGACGTAGCTGCCCAGATGATCCCACGATAGGCTGCTCTGTCTGCCGTTTGTCTCTCTGCTCTCACGGTGTCGTCTTCCAACCAGTCGCTGATGTCCTGCTCCCATCTTCTCCTTGGTCTGCCCCTTCCTCTCTGTCCCTCCACTTTGCCTTCTAGGACTGTTTTCTCTCAGGAATTATGCCTTTTGATGTGGCCAAAATAACTCAGTTTTAGACCTTTTATTCTATTCACTAGTTGACAGTTCGTTATGTCTAATTTTTTAAGGATCTCTGCATTGGTTGTTCTTGTTATCCATGGCACTCTTAGGACTTTTCTGTAACATTTTATCTCAAACGCTTGTATTCTTCTCATGTCTTCTTTGTTCAGTGTCCACGTTTCGCTCCCGTATAGATCTGTTGGGAAAACGCAGGTTTTTTTAATTCTTACCTTTGTTGGTATGTTTTGTCCTTTCCATACATTTTTCAGATTATTTAGTTTCTGCGTTGCTATGGCTATTCTTCTTCTGATCTCTGATGATGTCTTGCTGTCTCCTTGTAGTCTTGCTCCAAGGTATTCGTAGTGGTTCACATTTTCAACCTGCTCCCCGTTAATTGCAATTTTTGTTTTTTCAATGCATCTGTCAGTGTCCATGATCTTTGTTTTCTTCACATTAAGTAACAAGCCCTTTTTCTCACTGTGTTCTTTTACAGACATGATTAGGTTTGTTAGGCCGATTGTTGCAGTGGACAGAACTGCGGTATCATCTGCGTATCGTAGGTGGTCTCTGATTCTATGTCCATGAATATTCACTTCATCGTATCTTGTACTTTTGTCATATAATTCTACATCTCTCATTATGTCTTCTGTGTAGAGATTGAATAGGTATGGAGATCAAATACACCCTTGTCTTACTCCTTTTCCCACTGTAAAAGTTTCTGTAGTTGTGTTTTCCAGCCTGACTACTGCTTGTTGATTGCTATAAAGTGATTTCACGAGGGCGATTATCTTTGGGTGGAAGTTCATGTCGCTGAGCGTTTTCCACATCGTCTGATGATTCACACAGTCGAAAGCCTTGGAATAGTCGATGAAACATATTCTTAGATCATTATTTATCTCTCTGAATTTTTGAATCAACATTCTCAGATTTAATATGTGGTCCCTTGTGCCTCTGTTTTTTTCTGAAGCCTGCCTGTGTACTGCTCACTTCGATTTCCATTTTATCTTGCATTCTTTTCATTATGATTTTCAGCAATATTTTGCTTGCATGGCTAATGGGTGATATGGTTCTGTAGTTGAAGCATAGCTGTAGGTCTCCTTTCTTTGGTAATGGGATGTATATTGATTTCTTCCAGTCGTCTGGCCATTTTCCACTCTTCCATATTTTCTTACACAGTGCATGGTATATGTCTATTCCTTCTTCTTCCGCTGCTTTTATCATTTCTGCCTGTATGTTGTCGCACCCAGGGCTTTTCCCATCTTTTAGACTATTAATGGCCAATTTCACCTCATCTGTTATTGGTTCGAGATCGTCCTCGTCTTGGTCTTCGTTTCCCATATCAGGGGGTCGTTGTTGTCTCCATCTCGTGCGTACATATTTTCACAATATTCTTTCCATCCTTTGGCTATGTCTTCTGCATCAGTCACAGTTTTCCCATTTTTTTCTTTGATGACACCGAGTCTGGGCTGGAATTTACCTGTCATGTTCTTTATTTCTTTACACATTTCTTGGTTTCGGTTTTCTGCCATACAGTCCTCTATTTTCTTACACTTGGCTTCTATATACTTTTGTTTGTCCCATTTGCAGAGTTTTTTTATTAATTTGTTCATCCCATTATACCTTAATCTGATCGATTCCTCGTTTTTGCGTCTCTTAAGCTCTTTCCTTTCTGCTATTTTCTTTAAGGTCTCTATACTGATCCAGGGTTGGTGTTTCCTCTCTGTCTTCCGTAGGTGTTTTTCCGCTTCTTCTCGGAAAATTGTCTTGATGTCATTTGCAATTTCTTCTGATTCTTTCTCTTCTGTCATACAAATAACATGTTACCGTTTCATTCACCAATGTAATATAATTGAAATTTTTAGCGTGGCTGAGCTGATTATTATTCACGTCAGCACCGTCATACAGGCAGACCCTGAAATGTTCTTTACAATGACGGCTCGGAGGAAGAGGGTTTTCGAAGAGTCGCTCCGCCACCTGACCTTTCTGAAGACAGGCACAGGAAGGCAGAAGGAGAATGTAAAATAGAATAGTGTTTTTTCACAAAAATACTCAAAATGTGTTTCGTCCATCTTCCAGGACCTTTGTATGTTTACTATCAATAAAAGTACCTGTAATAACAATTATATATCTGTAAATCACTTTTATTCATGGATACGTTGTGGTTCTTCCATGTAATCAATGCCGTTGATCACATGCATATTCATTAGGTGGCAGCTCTCGTAGCTGCATGTCGAAGATTATGTATTGACTTTCTTTGCTTATGCTCGAGCAGAAACAAACGACTAAGTGTGAATAAGCATGATATAAATACCAAACAAGGACACATTTAACTAAATAAAGTGCAATCGATGTCTCGCGCAACGGTCGGACTGCTAAGGGGTCGTCCAAAATTGTCGACATTTCCCGAAGCGTACGAACCGTACGCTAGGGGGAGGGGTCGGACGCTTTCGTACGCTTTTTTCCGAAAATCAACATGTATTTTTATTCCACAAAATAAATAGCCAATTATTTATTAAAATCAATTTATAATAAATTTATAATACACAATTCATAGAGGACAATTAACTTGTTTTCAAATACATATAAAATGCAACTGTTGCATTGTTAATTTGTTGCGTTTTGTTGCTGCGACCGCTGAGAGTAGAGTTTCTGGGGGAGTCTGGCCAAGACCACGGTGGCCCTCCTTCTGTCACATTACACTGGGCTTAGATATTCAATTAGCATTCTATTACGTATATTGATGCTTTAATGCATTCTTTCTAATTCCACAAGTTAAAACTGCTCTACGCTGGTTGGCATTATGTTACCACAACAATTTGTTTATCTAACAGTCTCATAAAACATATTTATGTAGTCGTAACTGTTCAAGTAAATAAGAATAAATGCTAGCACATAAATACACCTGAGATGGCGTTAGGCCATTTACGGTAACAGTTGGAGAGAGAAGTGTAACATGAAGCTTCATTGGTGACTATTTAGTAATAATGTAAATTTGAGGTATTGAATTTAGGTATTGAATTTATAAATATATCAGTTAATTATACTTAATACACGGATGGTCAAGATTATCCGGTATCATTCTTGTCGCCTGCAAAACAGACATGAACCACGTATTTATGATTGGTACATTTCTGTATCAGCTGAGAGACATTCGGAGCTGCGGGCGAAGATCGATGACCTGCTGCCTAACAGATTTGACTGGTGTGTTGTAAAGTTCACTCATGAGCTGGACATTTACAACATCCCCAGCATCATTTCAGCAGTTGTGTTACACCACATAGTTCTGGTCCAAAAGACTTGATCAGTTTGCTGAGGGTACGTAGTAGAGTTAATGAAATTTTTCGTCTGATGTCAAGTTTGTTGTTGCATGTGTTTGGTAGTTAACTAGGATTATACACGTCTTCATCTGAAATAGATAGTTTACCACATGTGAATGAATTACAGTTACTAAAATGCAACTAACTTACTTTGTAATGTGAATATATAATTATTAAGTCAATTTGGATTACATCTATGTAAACTAATAATATTTATTTTCTTATTGGGCCAAGATGACTGAGTAAATGTTACTAAAGGTGCAACAAAATTAATGTGCAGGTATTATTACTTGTGTGTGGTTAGTATTTCACTGTGACTGTACATAAACATCTGAAACATGGAGGTTCACAAGTATAAATGCCTGAATATTTCAGGATTGGAAACACTTGGGGTGTTGAACTAGTGTCGTCAGCACGGAGGCGTAGTGGGACAGTTCCTCCTGCAGGATCAGTCAGCCACAAGGGTCGATTCTGCTGCTGCTTTAGAAAGTTTGATTCAGATCAAACTGTCCCCTCAAAGAAGAAGAAGCCGGCACTACTTCCTCATGGCTGTTTAGATTATGTTTCATACAACCGCTAATACAGTTGAACCTCACTTTACGGTCACCTGTATAATACACCCACCTTACAATTAAGGCCATCTTAATAATTTATGTAATAGAAAAGTATAGGAATTTAGTCTCACTAATATGGTGACCTCACTGATTAGGTCACTGTTGCCCAGTCCTGAGTGTGGCCATGATAGTGAGGTTCCACTGTACATCATAATCAGGAAATTTTAATATATGTCTTCTTTTTCATATAGTGTACATAAATAGTTTAGCAGAATTAATGTTCTATCCATAATACATAATATATGTTGGCCTAATTCCTGACACATGAATATCATGCTTTTGTAAATTTCATGAAAACAGGATGATGCAAAAAGCATAGTGAGATGTTCTAAATGAACTATGAATGCCTCGTGTAGCTGTGTTCTAACATCAGTAACAGTCTCTGATGAAGCGAGTAAATATGATAACTATCTGAAAATCAAACATTAATACACATAATCTTCAACATAGTAAATGTGGAAATGTTCATATAATGTAATACAAGTAGTAAAGAATTTACATGACATCTGAATGACTTTTTGCATTTCATCTGGTCGAGTTCCAGCTGAGGGGTTTGACATGCCCCCGTCAATAACATTCAACCACGTTGAACGACAGAGATATCCAGATGTGAACACATGCATATGTCAGATGACAATGTATGCTTCACACCCGGACATCACTAACTCTGAGAAATGTACCAACTTCTTTTCAAGCTGCTTTGTATGCAGTGATTTTTTCGGTAAATGGTAGCGTGGGGAGTGCATTTTAAAGCTGCTACCGTAACATAATATTAGTTTATACATATACTAATATTTGTAAAAAAATAAAAAAATAAAATCCACAACAACGTAGTGGCTTCATTGTGTAAATGTGTCATTTACTTTTGTTAATAAATCAGAATAAGTATTAAATAATGACGCATTTCACGATGACCTAAGCAAGTTTTGGAAGCACCTTTAACACATGCATTTTGTTACACAGACCTTTGCGGGTAGTCAAAGAGTAATTGCTATGCAAGAAAGACAAACCTCAACATTGAATACATATTACATAGTAACATTTTTGTGGTGTGATATGTGTGTTATGTTTACCATTGTTCTCTACCGGTACTTGGTAGTTTTCGTGACTGTGGCCCATACTAAACTAACCCAGTTGCACGGACGACACATAGCAGTGATGCTACACATTGTCTGTAATAAACTGGCACACTTGCAATTACGGATCTACAGTTTGTTGCAATCTTTGCACTGCTTGCGCCGAGATTGGACATGACACTTCACTTACGTCCACAGTCCCAGAAGCAGATTCGTTCCACTCGATGCCATCCACTCCTGAGGTAGACACACTGTCTGCCTCTCGGAAGATGTTGTTCATGACTGTAAGGTCAGTGTTGGCGAGCTCCAGACTGCGCCCCACAAACAGTTGTACAGGCGTCTGATAGTGCTCAGTTCTCAGGCCGTGATTGTTCCATTGGGCAACAAAGGCCTGCAATTCCCGATTAATACGGGGCAGAAATACGTAGTGCAGTGCCCACATGTGGTTCTGATTGTTTATATCAAGGGAACCTTGATGTTCTAGGAAATGGAACAGGTCATAGTAGAGATTGGTGGCCCATTCCAGGTGTCCACCCACACACGTTCAATGCGCTGGTTGTGCACACTGGTGCCTTTGATTGCAGTTCCTCTTCCCCTTCCTTGTAGCAACTCCATTAGATCGCAGATATCATTATTTTCGCCATCATGGTCAACTCGCACCCTTGATGGTAAACCATAGATGCTCGTGGCTGCGAGAAAATGCCTCAGTACAGTGGATGTCATGTTGTTGGGGGACGCTTGCAGAAAAACAAGCAACCTACTAAATCCATCAATTCCTCCGTGAATCACAAATGTCTCCCTGCAAAAGACATGTTGTGTCTTTCAACAAGAATTAACATAGTAGTTACTAGATTTAGTATCAGCATTGTACAAGTGCATTGTACAAGTGCATTGTACAAGTGCATTGTGTTCATGGCCAGTAACATTGCCACTGTTTCTTTAGAAATATTACTTATGGAATATATTGTAGTTATGCATTTACAATTATGATTTATAATGATGATAATATAACAATGCCAGATTTATCCAACAAGGCCTTGACTAATATAACACTATAATCATTACATAACTTTACTATTTTCCTGTGATTTACATAACCTAGAATATACATTATTTATTTGGATTCTTTTACAAAGTTTGTAGTTTCTTCACGCACCTGATTAGCTTATGGTTGCCGTCTATGTGCCGGATAGAGTTAGGGCCAGCAACAGTGTATGTGCGACGCTGAATGATCATTGCAGCCCTGAGAGCAATGCCTCCTTGATCCACACGCATCGTGCTATTTCGCACCCGCCACCTCTGCACATTGATGCCCTGTGAGAATAATCTTGCTTTTACAGCATTTGGACCAATTCGTTGATTTTCACCAATGCAATTATTCACAGTCCTGTCAAGCTCGTCATCAGACATGCGAGTTAATCCTCCCCTCAGGTTCAAGCCACACATCCTGCAATTGTTGAATGTTTTTAATAGACAATAATTATTTAGTCACAGTGTAATTAGGAGTTCATTGAATGACTTTTGAGATGCATGAAACATTGTTCCAATGCTATACATGATAAATGTATAACATTAGCGAGGTCTGAACTGTTTCATACCGTCTTTTTAATGATACTACACACCATTGTTATCATACTTGTTGAGTGGTCAGGCATAATTTAGAATTAATATTAATTCCTTACTTTTGGATGACATACTATTTATTTATAATGAAATCATGAGAAAAGCACATACATTTGGTTATTTCTCGTATGTGTACATAATTATTCATTTATGATTGTGACATGAATGCATATATCTGCTTTATTTCATTGTCAACATGGCAGGAACAGGAAATATGTGTGCGTGCATTCTTGTGAGTCACAAAGACAACATATAATAATATTTTAATCAGAAACCATATATATGTATATTGCCTTCATATTGACCAGGAAAATGAGGTGTTTTACAATAGTTATTTTGAAACAGGTTCACTGCTAGATTAAATTTAATGTAAAATACAAAAAAAATACGGATCTGAATAAGTTAATTTGTTAGTGAGTTTAACAGTCCTTACAGAGACGCCGAGCAGCTGGCTCATGCGTGGTGCAGTAAACTCACATTGGAACAAGAAACGAATCTGTTGATTACTAATGGCAAATCTTGGGGCACCTCGCATTGATCTTGGTCTCTCAGTCCTTTCAGAATGGTAACCGCTCCGCCCTACAAAATGCATGCACAGCAGGAGATGACCAACCACACTAAGACATTCATGTGATTATATAGTTGATGTGTCATAGCAGGAGATGACCAACCACATTAAGACATTCATGTGATTATATGGTTGATGTGTCATAGCAGGAGATGACCAACCACATTAAGACATTCATGTGATTATATGGTTGATGTGTCATGGCAGGAGAGGACCAACCACACTAAGACATTCATGTGATTATATGGTTGATGTGTCATAGCAGGAGATGACCAACCACATTAAGACATTCATGTGATTATATGGTTGATGTGTCATGGCAGGAGAGGACCAACCACACTAAGACATTCATGTGATTATATGGTTGATGTGACATAGCAGGAGATGACCAACCACATTAAGACATTCATGTGATTACATGGTTGATGTGTCATAGCAGGAGATCACCATCCAAACTAAGACATTCATGTGATTATATGGTTGATGTGACATAGCAGGAGATGACCAACCACATTAAGACATTCATGTGATTATATGGTTGATGTGTCATAGCAGGAGATGACCAACCACATTAAGACATTCATGTGATTATATGGTTGATGTGTCATCACATTAGATGAAAGTATGTATGTATACAATATACAATAAAATATAATAATTGTTTTAGTTAATATTATTTCTGTACCATGCCCGCAGGGAAGCAAGAGGATAAAAACAACTCATTTTAATAATGTTATAATCCCAACGATATAGTTACCTTATCTTACCTTACCTTACCTTACCTTACCTCACCTCACCTCATCTCACCTTACCTCACCTTACCTTCTGTTTTCAAGGCGTGGACACCTGACCAAATTGTCCATTATGAAAATTGGATCTACGTTCTTGGGAAAATTCAGCGTGTGTCAATGAACGGCCCGTTGCAAATCTTCTTTCAGAGTTATGGATGCTACATATTGAAGAATCGGATTATGGGTATTCATCTTATTGAACATGCCACAAGCTGGAGACAATTTTTATGATATAGAACCTTTAAAACTTTTATAGAACTTTCATGTGTTCCATTAGTCAACAATATGTACAATAACCTACGCTGCAATTCATTATAAATGGTGCTGAATATATTGGGAGACAGGAAGATTGTTCAAAACGAGACTTGAGGAACATAGAAATTATGTTGACAACACAAGGAAAGAGAAATACGCGAGAAGCGAAAAAAAGGTCAATGTCGACCATCAAAACATCCGCCCTCACAGAACATGCAACAACACAAAATCATATCATAGACTGGGAGGAAGCGAACATAGTCGACAGTGAAGCCAACAGAAGAACACGGGAAATAAAAGAAGCCAAATGGAACAGAACGGTCAGGACTTCAATCAACCGAAACGAAGGGAATTACGAACTATCTCACATGTACGATGACGTCATACGTCACATATACTGAAGAATATGGTGTGCTACTCCAACGAAAGCCTCTACAAGGAAAAATTCACATATTGGATATGTCGAAAAGATTTCATTTGCATAGAAATTAACTATCATGAAGAATGTTCAGCAATCGCAACATAATAGTTTTCATCCCACCCTGGCATCTACAATAGGGACGTCACTACAAAACAAGAACATCAATTTACATTATATATATATATATATATAATTTGGTTGCCCGGAAACCCCCCAATAATTCCTACAAATGTCTGCACAGCTGTAGCAGTCAATTTTTGGATGGCGTCTAAAAAAGACGTCATTTATAAGACGTCTACATATATATTTTAAGACATGAGACGCAAAATAGACTTTCACTGGCAACCTAAATTTAACGTGTTTTAGGCATAAAAAAGACATATTTTAGACGTCAAAATATATCACTATTGCCCACTGGAATATATATAATAGGTGAAAGCACTATTGGTGAGTATCGTTCGTATTGCCTTTTAAAAGCAGAACTTAAAATGGTCATCGCACCTGCTGGCTTTCCGTGTATCGGGAGAAGGATCAAAATGCTATGACCAATCTGTGGGATGTTTGCTGTTCAGCCACTGTATGGTTGAAAATGTCTGCTATTGGTTTTACAAGTAACAAATTGCGACGCAATTGTCAATTGACTAACTATAACGTTAACATCGCTATGATGATTTAGTTTTAAGAGTATCTCTATCAGCTGAATTGGCCTATTGCTACGGATGGTGGTCGATCGGAGGTAGCAGTTCCCAGACTGTTTTTACGACTTGTCTAACGCCAGGTCAACTTACCATGTTGCAATTACCAATGGTCGTTCCAATTTCTTGGTTGTGTTCCGTTATTTTATGCTAGCTTATCAGAGCCGTCGTATTCCAGGTAAATCCACAAACATGTCCTATCTTTGATTAAGTTCAAGTAGATGCATTGGCAGAAGTCTGCAAAAACTGCGCTCCACGACAATTATACACGTACGCCTCTTGCGTAGTTACTGTGCGAAACGCATACGAGTGGCATAACCACAAAACTCTAAATGTTATTGCTGGCGGCATACCGCACCAGTCTCGCCAGCGTTTCTGAACTCATGCATACATGCGTACATGCTTGCATGCATGCATACACATCGTTACACACTTGGGTACGTGCGTGTGCGTGCGTGCGTGCGTGAGGCGTGTATGCGTGTGAGTAGTATGGCAGATAACTTTATTTTGTCGAATCGTGCACTTTCTGATAAAAGCATGAAACTTGGCACGAAGTTATCAAAACAAAATTATTTAGACCCAGGGCATCTCTGAAAGTGCCATGGGTGCCGTTGGCAGCCATTTTTACCAATGCCGTCAAAACTAATAATCCTCGTATTTTGACAACTCCGTCACATACTATAACGATAACTGTTTATATATATATATATATATATAAGTCGATGTATATAACAATACTTTATTGCCGACTTTGTTTCGTTTACACCGGGTCAACGCGCATCATGGCGTACACACACCCAACACGACGTTGGCTTTTGTGTAGCCACTGACATACTATGATACACCTTATTCGCCAGGTGGCGTTTCAGTTTATCACGTTAATTGTGATATCGTCACATCCCCCTCTTTTTACAGTCAGATGTTTCACTTTTCACTTCATTTCAAAGTCGTTGAACTTTGCTGGAAGTTTCACTGGACGCCTTGGTCGTGCAACAGTCGCCGGCACACTGCGTGGAGAATTTATAACCCTCGGTGGCACATTGCGTGGTGAATGTACTACCGTGGATGGTACATTACGTTGTGGAGTCGTGTCGACTGAAGGTTCACTGCTTGGAGGAGACATGACGTTGTATTGACCTCTCTGTTGTGCGTTCTGGTTGTCTACGCACGTGTTGTCTGAACACAGTGGTCTGTTCATCGTATTGTCAGGTTAATCTTGTTGAGAGTACCGAGTATCATCCCTATACTGCTCTGGTGTGGCACGTAGCTGTCGTCAATTCCTTCGGTATATCGAGTCTTCACTCTCAATGATGTAAGACCTGAATGCTAGCTAGTGTCCATGTTCGTGAGTCATTTGAGGCGTTTGGCTTCTTGAACTGCACAACATCTCCTGGATGTAGTATGCTGAGTTTCTTGCTCGTACGATTGTACAACCTGGCTTGTTTATCCTTTCTACGTTTGAGTTGTTCAGGAGCATCACGTTGTGCTACAGGATCGGTCTGCAACAGTATTGGCAGCGTTGGTAGCAGTGTTCTGGTTCGACGTGCGAACATCCGTTGAGCGGGCGATGTGTGCATAGCTTCTGTAGATGTGTTTCGATAGTCCAGAAACGCCAAATACACATCCGCCCTGTCATAAATTGCTTTCCGCATGATTTGCTTTGCTGTCTTGATTGCGTTTTCCACTTTTCCTTTTGAGTGGGGGTAACGAGGTGACGATGTGATATGTTCAAATTGCCAACGCTCTGAGAACAACTTGAACTCCTCACACGCAAACTGTGGCCCATTGTCAGAAATCACTTTGTCTGGGGCACCGAATCTCGCATTTGTTAATACTCAGCTTGGTGATAACCTGTATTGCACTGGTCACTGACAGCTTGTCAATTTCGAAGAAGTTTGAGAAGTAGTCCACCGTTATGAGATAATCCTGTCCATGAAGGTGGAACATGGACATGACGGTATCTCATGTGACAACAACGGCTCTCTACATTGTTTTGGTTTGTACGCGTTGCACGTACTGCAGGCACTGATGACATCTTTCACTTCTTGGGTCATGCCTGGCCAATACATCACTTCACGTGCTCTTCTAAGATATCCTTCGACTCCTAAGTGCGAGGAGTGGAGTTTCTTTATGAGCATGGCTCGCATGTCATGGGGTATGACGATTCTCTGTACCTTGAATAGTGCGCCATCCTGTGTCTTGAGCTCGTCGCGGCAATTGAAATATGGTCGTGCGAGTGGGTCGACTGCTTTACGTCGATCCGGCCATCCCTGAAGTGTGTATCGAACTGCAGTTTTCACTTCGTCGTCTTCACGTGACTTGCACATGATTTCGTGTATTCCGTTGGTCGACAGATGAACATCTTCTGTCGTGTCCATTTGTTGCAGTTCAATGTCGAACACATGATCCCTGGGTCATGTGCGTGGCTGTTTGGAAGGTATGCCCGAGATAGCGCATCTGCGATGTGCATATCGTTTCCTTTCGTGTACACGACATCTATGTTGTACTTCTGCAGGCGGAGCAGCATTCTCTGCAGTCTCTTCGGTGCATCGATCATCGATTTCACTCTGGGATGCATCACATTGGATTGTGATTGCTTGCTTTACATCATAGTATGCGAGCACTGGTGTTGCTGTGATCAGTTCTGTGATCTTGTTCAAAGCATCTTGATATTGCTCAAGCCAACACCACTCCACATCTTTCTAATCTAGTTGTCTCAGTGGTTCACAGACTTGTGACAGATGTGGCAAGACATTCGCAAGATAGCCAACCATGCCGAGAATTCGCTTCAGTGCTGTGATATCCGTTGGAGTAAGCATCTTCATGATGGCTTCAACCTTGGATTCGTCTACCTTGAGTCCCTCATCGATGAGAAGATGACCAATGAATGGTACTGATTTGTTTCGCAGTTGAACTTTGTCTGGATTCAACACCATGTGGCACGTTCTCGTTCGATCCAGTAGTGCTCTGGGATTGGCATCATGGTCTCGTGTTGCTTGTTCGACTGTGTCTCCGAACCCAATGCACAGGAAGTCATCTGCGATGACTTCTACTCCTTTGAGTCCTTCGGCTAGTTCGTGCGCTCGACGTTGCCACTCCTCTGGTGCTGAATTTATGCCGAATGGCATTCGCAGCCACCGGTAACGACCGTATTGTGTGTTGAACGTCGTGAGGTAGCTGGAATCATCGGCAAGTTTGACTTGCCAGAAGCCTGTCTTGGCGTCCAATACTGAAAACGCTTTGGCATTAGTGAGTCGTGTTGCGACATCTTCCAGTGTAGGAAGCGGGTAGTGAGAACGTTGAATCGCCCTATTCAGGTCTCGAGGGTCCAGACAAATCCGCAGTTTGTTTGTGTTCTTCTTCTTCACTGCAATCATACTCGACACCCACTGAGGTGGTTCTGTGACAGGAGCGTTGATTTTGTCCTCTACTATGCTCATTCTTCACGACTTCTCGTAACGCACAAGGAACTCTGCGGGGTGGATGCACAACAGGTTTGACTTTTGGATCAATCTGTATTCTGTAGTTGCCATCGAGGCAACCAAGTCTCTCGAATACATCCGAGTATTCTCTGAGTACAGTGTCCTGTAACACTTGTGATCGAGTACCCATCACAAAAATGTGCACCGTGTCTGCTTTCGATGGACATGTTTTACCAGTCGTTGGTAGTGTTTGTGTTGTCTCCATCGTTGTCTGTTGGCTGTCACCACCTCTGTCACGGTTCTGACTGTATGTTCTCATGGTCATTGCATGTATTGCATCACATTCGTTTATCTAAATTAAGTCAACGTCCAGACATGACTGTAAACTCAGAGGTGGAACAACATTGGCACGCACAACAACGAAACGCATCTGTCTCTGTGTTCCATTGCGGTGAACCTGCAAACGCGCTAGTCCTATCGGTTTCATTACCGACTTGTTGTGCATGACGAGTCTAATGTTCGTGTTCTCCAACTTGCTGCATGAGTGATCTGATGTTGCACATACGCAGTCCTGATACGGCAGGATGTCCACCGACGACCCTGTGTCCATGTGAAACGACACATTTGTTTTGCCATTTACTGTCAGTGTTACGTGTGCTTTCGTCTTACGTTCACTGCCCACTGTGTGTATGATCGCTTCTTCGACCATTTGATGAGTAGCTGCACTTCTGCACATCTTAGCGAAGTGATTTAGTTTTCCGCATACATGGCAAATGGCGCCACGAGTAGGACACTTGTCCTTCCCTTTTGGATGTGTACCACCACACCTGCTACATCCTGATCGTCCCTCACCAGGAGGTTGTGCATACCTGTAACTGGTGGGCGTGTACTTGCTAGTACTCGAACGTCTAGATATGTTGTACTTTCTTGCAGGATTACCATAATTTGCATTGTATGGACTTGCAGATGGTGGCTTGACTGGCGCCGCCTTGTGTCGGACTGGGTGAGTGGTCATTTCTGTACTTATTTCTTGTGCACGTGTGTGTGTTACTTGTAATGTTTTCAACATGGCAACGCAAGTTTCCAGATTTAGGTCTTCCTTTGCAAGTAACTTTTCTCTTGCTGTATCGTCCTTTATACCTATGACCAACCTATCGCGAATCAGTCTCTCTCTCAAAGTCCCAAAATTACAAGTGGCTGACAGCTTGTATAGCGCTGTTATATAGGTTTCCACCGTCTCACCTGCATTTTGACGAAACAAAGTCGGCAATAAAGTATTGTTATATACATCGACTTATATATATATATATATATATAAGTATTGTTATATACATCGACTTATATATATATATATAAGTCGATGTATATAACAATACTTTATTGCCGACTTTGGTTCGTTTAAACCGGGTCAACGCGCATCATGGCGCCAACACACACACACACACACACACACGACGTTGGCTTTTGTGTAGCCACTGGCATGCTAATATACACCTTATTCGCCAGGTGGCGTTTCAGTTTATCACGTTAATTGTGATATCGTCACACATACAGCAGTCATCTTGGGATCAAAATATAGGTTTTTGTGGGTATTGATTTTAAAAATGTTATCGGTGACCTTGTCCGACATTCACATCCGCCAGTTTTGAAGATGGCGGCCATCGACAGTATTGTCCCTATATATTAAGAACTACGCCACATAGAGCCATAATGTTGGTGTCAAAATAAAAATGTGTGGAGAGCGATTTCAGGTTTATGCAAATTGTTTGCACTTGACCTTCGTTGACATTGACCTTAGCCGTTATAGAAAATGGCCTATAAAATCAATGATTTCCATACCTTAAGAACTACATCATATACAGCTGTTATTTTTGTGTCAAAATGTAGGTTTTCCGGGGTAACAATTTCAAATAGTTTACTTTTGATCTTGTCCGGCATTCATATCCGCCATTTGTAAAAAAAAAATTAGGCCGTTAAAACGAATGCTTTTCATATTTTAAGAAGTGCGTCACATAAAGCTGTAATTATTGTGCCGAAATGTAGGTTATCGAAGGTAACGATTTCAAATAATTATCTTTTGACATCGTCCGATATTAGGAAAAGAAAACATAAACCATGGATTACTATGGGACTCCGACACTCCATTAGAACTAAAAACAAATTGTATATGTATTACTTGAAAAAACCGACTGTCTTCAATGAAACTAATTATAAAAGATATAGAAATAAAATAAATTGTCTTATTACTGTAGCAGAAAGAGAATACTATCGACATGAGCTTCAACAGCACAAGGGTAATTTAAAAAAAAACTGGATAGTCTTAAAGAGTATTATAGGAAGGAAGGAAGCATTTATATCTAATGACAAATTACTAATTGACGGTAAATTAACAAAAAATAAAAAATGCATAGCTGATACATTTAATGAATATTTTACAAGTATAGGTCCAGAACTGGCTGATAAAATACCAGTCATATCAGAGAGACCTGATGACTACCTCCAAGGAGTCTATAAAAATTCTATGTATTTGTCGCCAACCACACCAGATGAGATAAAGGGAATTATTAACAATTTTAAAAACTCTAGTCCTGGATGGGATGGCATAAAACCTATTATTGTCAAACAGGCCTTCTCCAACCTACTTGATCCTTTAAGTTACATTGTAAATTTATCATTTGATCAAGGATATGTTCCTGATCAACTAAAAATAGCTGATATAGTTCCTGTTTTTAAAAATGGCGATACATCATTAATTAATAATTACAGGCCTATTTCTGTCTTGCCTGTATTTTCAAAGGTTTTTGAAAGATTAATGTACAATAGATTAATGAATTACATAATGAAACATAACATCTTGTCTAATTCCCAATTTGGATTTAGGAAAGGATATTCTACTGATATGGCTATTTCACTGCTAATTGACAAAATTAGTAAGGCAATTGATACCAAAGAGCACGTAATTGGGTTATTTCTGGATTTAGCCAAAGCCTTTGATACCGTTAATCATAATATATTATTGAGAAAATTAACACATTATGGAATCAGAGGAAATATACTCCAATGGATTCGTAACTTTTTAAGTAACAGACAACAACGAGTAAAATTCTATGGAACAAAATCTTCCCTTAAAAACATAACATGTGGTGTTCCGCAGGGTTCAATTCTGGGACCTTTACTCTTTCTTATCTATATAAATGATTTATCTACTTTATCTGACACAACGTTTACCATTATGTTTGCTGATGACACGAGCATCTTTATACAAGGCAACAATATAGATGAAATGGAAAATGTTTTGAACTCTGAAATAAAAAAACTATCTTTATGGCTTAACATTAATAAACTTTCTTTGAATATACAGAAAACTCACACAGTGACCTTTAGTAATACGATCAGTATAAGAGAGAGGTGTAATAACATTTGCATAGACGGCATACAAATTAACACTGTACATGAGATAAAGTTTTTGGGTTTGCTTATAAATAATACATTGAATTGGAGCACACACATTAAATATAATACAAGACAGGAAGTAACATATAAAATACCATACTGCAAGACTAATTGTAGACAACTGTCTTTGGCTTATGTTGGTCCTAAAATCTGGAATACATTTATTACAAATAACTATTTACAATATTGTACATCTATTCATATGTTCAAACAAAGGACCAAGCGTCTAATTCTAGCAAACATATGCTAAATGCTGCTTTAATGTAATTTTGTCATGTTAAGATGTACCCGGTGTTCAGTGTTAGGTACTCGTATAATGTTGTCGTGTTAAGATGTACCTGGTGTTCAGTGTTACGGTACTCGTGTAATGTTGTCATGTTAAGATGTACCTGGTGTTCAGTGTTACGGTACTCGCATAATGATGTCATGTTAAGATGTACCTGATGTTCAGACTTACGGTACTCGTATAATGCATTATTAAATAAATTGTTAGTTTATTATGAAGATGTTTTTTTTTTTTTTTTTTTACACGAATCATAGATTTCATTGCATATATGACATGAATAAGGAACACAAGCAATGTGTTGCTTCGTTCCATTTGATACGTTATGTATACATGTTTCATATTACTGCTACATCTGTGCTATACTTAACATTATGTATCAATAAAGATTATTATTATTATATCCATAGCTTCACTGTCTAAAGTGCGGATCATGACGTTCTTGTAGCCACACTTTCAGCATCACCGACGTCGACCATCATTCCGGTGTCCGCCTCTTCGTGTGTACAAGAATACAAGTCTCCGACATATATCGAGGTTGTAATAGTTTCACAGTGTCGTTGAACGTGTCAATAACCTACTTGCCTGTGTCCTGCCGCAGATCACCAACAACGTGGCCCAGAAATGGGAACAACTCCGTCTTGTTCTCATCACAACGCAAGAAGTCATGCCATTGTTTGGGCAGAGGCGAGTTGTGCTCCACACGACGGCGAACCCTCTTTCCCCTCCGTTGCCTTGCATGTTCTTTAAGACTGCCAGATTTGTAGCCCTCCGTTGCCGTGCATGTTCTTTAAGACTGCCAGATTTGTAGACATCCCTGACAAAGTCAACATGCTATGCACTGCTAAGCTGTGACATAACATACCCAGTAAATTCCGTTGTTCGGTATTGGCCGAATGTTGCTGAAGTTCGTGGCTTCAACATGTTGACCGCTGCTGCACCATCAATAACAACCACATCAACGCATGGAGTCGTCGGACAACTGCCAGGTTGAGGCGGAACACCTTTCTGCAAGCGGCATGTAATATTTGCCTTCATTCAATTGCGCAATATCCCATCAAATGACAGCGACGGTTTGGTTCTCATGTGAGAAGAACTACGCAATATCACTGTTTTTCACTTAATAAACGACATACAGCTTGGAAAACAACGAGCAGTCACTTCGGAAAGCCCACATTTGGATCTTGGAGTTTGATTTCTCCTTTTCGGAAAACGTTGCAAAGAGACGAAGTTTGTTTGCTTTGATCGGGACTCCTATAGGTTTGGTGCAATCTGTCAGTCGCTCTTTGATAAATGTGTTGTACCGCCCCTGGTCGATATCTTCAATTCTCATCACACTGTCAACAACACTCTCGTTGCATACATCTCGGGTGTCCAGAATCAGCAGATCGTTTCCTTGTCCACAAAACGGATTGCCCCATTCTTGAAATGTAGTTGTCAGAGAGGTAACATCCTTGAGAACCTTTATTTGGATGCTTGCAGACTGTTCGTGGTGATCATATACCTCATCGCTAGTAGTTGACTCTGTAGAAGATTCAAATTCCCAGATGGGCCACTCCGGCCGCCTTTGGACCAGATATCATTCATAGGCGAAGAGCAGCAGGGTCTTTTTGTCAGACCTAGTGCACCACCGTCCCCCTTTACCACGGTGTTATTTTGCCCATGCTCTTAATCGATCGCCATCTTCGAGAACAAACATGACAACTTTGTGATAACGAAACCAGCGTTGATGGCAAACACTCCATGCACAGCTTTATGTGTGTCTGCTAAGGTGCTCATATCTCGACTGTGAGTTACTTGGCGTAGTGCACCTGTTCCAGGACGAAAAACCATGGTGCCATAATTTTCAACGTTTCCACGTACAAACCGAATTCACGGACTCTGATAGATCTAACGAATGACAGGAGTTTCAGCTGAAGGTGAGCAATGATGAACCAAAACTTGAACTGTAGCGCATGTTTTGACATATGTGCGTACCACCTGCCGAAATCGAGGTCTTCTGCTCCATTTTGGGTGCACTCTCTGTAAGCGTGACGCAGACAGCGATACATTGCACACACACACACACACACACACACACACACACACACACACACACACACACAGTTACTTTGTGAGCATGGCGCATGCGAGGGAGGTGAGCAACTTTCGGGAAAGAATCAGCCGTCCCAAATGCCGTGACTCCAGTCTACATCAACAGGGCAGTCCATCCACTTTCCGTCGGGAGAGCATGCACCGATCTTGCTTAGGGTCGCCAACTCAATGTGTATCCCGCCTAGCATTATCACGAACTTGTTCTCTCCGTGAGTGTCTGGCCATGTCCACTGTATCTGCTTCGCTATAGCATTCAGCGGCTGGTCCATGGTGAAGACCGGTACCTGTAAGGGTTCAGATTTGCTGTCAGGGTTTTCTCCCTTAGCATTTCCCATGTCCAGTCAGGGCTGAGGTTGTATCGGATAATGTGGTTTTGGTAGGTGCCATCTTTACACTTGGTTAACAAAAATATCGAAGAAGATAAAATCACTATCTTCTAAACGTACATTTTGGCATCAATGTTAATGTTCTAATTGAAATATTTCTATAGACATGAAAACATTGGGTTTGCCGGACGTCAAATTTAAAATGGACGATGCTAATGTCAGCAAAGGTCACACTTGCACAACCTGTGACCCAATATGTTTGGTGAGTAGGTTGTTGTGTTCTGTTACTTTAACAGTGTGCCTTTAATGTACTTGATCAGCTGACGTCAGCCTCGTTCTGGGGTGAAACGTGGCTCCGCCATGATGCCGTATTACAACCTGTTCAACGTTACGGAAGTCTGGTGTTGTTTGTGATATTTCCGTGTTATCGACATAACATAATTTGGCGATGAGAATGGCCGAAGCAAGTTTACCGCCCCCACTAGCGTTTCTCGCTTCACCAGGCGAGCCCACGGTGCTATGGAATCGATGGTACTTGAATTTCCAGACATATCGTGTGGCCAGCGGCCTTGACAGCGCGAATGTAGCCGAAGCCCGGCGTCGAGCCATACTAATCCACTGCCTAGGAACAAAGGGGCAGCGAGTGTTTGCTTCATTGGCAAACACGGGCACGTACGACAATTCCGCAACAGCATTACGGAATAATTTTTGCCCGAAGAGGAGTGTCATGTTGGAGCGATGTATTTCGCCAACGCGGGGATCTCACAGTAGAACTAATTCGTGATCAGTTGATAGAGAAAACCAGCGATTTGCGAATTAGGGAACTATTGCTAATGGAACCGGACACACTCATTAGCCAAAGCCTGGCGTCTCGTATCGAAGTTGCTATAACCGAAAGCACACGTTTTCGGATGGACGTACAACAGACAAATTCAAGTTGTAGACACCAAGACAACCTTCTAAGGTACAAACACTCGGGAAGAAACAAAACAAAGGTAGAAGCAACCACGCGCATGTGCGTCAAGCATGTGACAACTAAGGTTATAACTCTCATGCCACAGGAAGTCCCAGATGCCCTGCCATAGGCCAGTAATGTCAGCTGTGCTCCAAAATGAACCATTTTCAGAAATGTTGTCGGTCTGCAAATCGGGGTACATTCGGACAAATTCACCAGTCGGACAAAACTGGTGAACCAGATACAAAGATATTCACTGTTACCTCAGTGAGTGGAGCATCGAAGCCATTTAAGACGTGTGATCTGTTGCTAGCAGACACACCAGTGTCACTAGTAATGGACACAGGGGCAAAGGTGTCAATTCTCAGCGACTCGGTGTACGGGAAACATTTCAAGGCTTATCCCCTGTGCAAACCTGACAAAACAGTATCGACTTACAACGGTACGGAAATTCCACTGAATGGGATTGTCCAACTACCAGTGACATACCAGTCAGAAACTGTGTCGAGTTTCCCATTCTATGTCACACAGATCAGATCTAGCCTAATGGGAAGAGATTTATTCAACCGTCTCGGATTCACAGTCACAAGGAATGACACTGCCATTCAGTCAGTTGACATTGTTGCTGCCTTTCCCACATCGTTCTACGGGTTTGGGAATATTGCAAAGTGTGTACACCGCCCCCGAGTCAACCCAGAATTTAAACATGTGTCTCAAAGTTTACGACGTCTTCCACTGTCAGTGTGTGACGAAGTGTTACATGAACTTAAACGTCTACAAGACGATGGCATGATCGAACCAATCAACTCATCACCCTGGATTTCAAATATTGTTGTCGCAGGTCGGAAATCGGGTGAAATAAGACTGTTGACCAAAAAGTTGTAAACAAGGCCATCATTCCGGACAAGTATCCACTGCCAACAATGGAGGAACTGTCTGTCGAGTTTCATCACTCAACAGTCTTCACCAAGCTGGACATGAAACGAAGCTAGCTGCTGGTCCCCACGGCTGAAGATAGAAAGTACTTGACAGCATTCATCACACATAAGGGAGTTTTCCAGTGCCGTAGGATGCTGACTTATTTCAGCACCTAGTGCCTTCCAGAAGATTGCGTCGTTTGTACAGAAGGGGGTAGATGGATGCATCAACCTCCTGGACAACATTTTCATCCATGGACACATACAGGAACAGCATGACACACGACTGCAGCTAGTGCTTAACAGGCTGGCTGAGTATCACATCACACTTAATCACGAGAAGTGTCAGTTTGCCAGAACGGAAATCGACTTCCTGGGATATCGTGTGTCCTCCAAGGGTATCATACCACTACACCCCAACGTGAAAGCAATTGAGGATCTACCAGATCCGACCAATGCAACGGAAATTGCTTCCTTTCTGGGCACGACGAATTTCTACCTGAAATTTTTCCCACACTACTCGGAAATTGCCGAGCCACTTAGACGACTACTACACAAAGACGCTCAGTGGGAATGGACAGCCGAACAAGACCAAGCCGTCCGCGACTTGAAGCAGAAAATTGCGTCTCCTCCAATTCTCGCACATTTCGATCCAGATGCTCCAACAATCGTGACGACGGATGCTTCAGGAATCGCCCTTGGTGCGGTATTATCGCAAGTGTCAAATGGCAAAGAGAGGCCAGTCGCGTATGCATCCAAGACGCTTTCAGCAACAGAACGGAAGTATTCCACAGGAGAACGTGCAGCACTGGCTTGTATCTTCGCGTGCGAACACTGGCATATGTTTCTCTTCGGTAAAAAATTCACGCTGAAGACGGACCACCAGGCACTCACAACGCTGTTAGCGACTTCCGGTTCGGGCCACAGGCCATTGCGAATATACCGATGGTCTGATCGCCTACACCAGTATGACTTTGAATTTCGGTACACTAATGGTTCCAAGAACCAGGTAGCAGATATGCTCAGCAGGCTGGTTAAAGAAGAACAGTGTGAATCGATGACAGACGACTGTGTCGTGGAAATTGAGTTGGACAACCTCGTTACTGCAGCCGAATGGAAAAACGCTTCTTCCGAAGATGCCACTTTGACGCAGGTCCGTCACTTCGTACAGAATGGTTGGCCCAGACACCCACCCTCTGACATGGAAGCCTACTTCCGACTCAAAGACGAGCTATCCGTGTTCAACGATGTGGGTGTGCGTGTCACGTGGCACACGTGCTGTAATCCCTAGCACACTTCAGGACAAAGTGATGAAAATGGCCTACGAAGGTCTTACCGGGATCGTGCGAACTAAGCAACGATGTCGCGAATCGGTATAGTGGCCCGCCATCGATCGACACACCGAAGATCTCATCAGAGATTGCGAATCATGCGCGGTGTGTGAGAAATCAACCAAACCTACACAGCCACCGAGTCAACCCATACCATGGCCGGAGAAACCATGGCAGCGAATATAAGTCGACATATTCGACGAGGTGCAGGCCGCACCTCACAGCCAACGATTTATGGTTGTCATACAGGACCAACTTTCTAAATGGCCGGAAATAGCCGCAACCAGTACGGTGACGTATTCCGCCATCATCCAGATCCTGAAGGACCTGTTCGCTCGTTGGGGAATCCCGGAAGTCCTCCAAAGCAACAACGGACCACAGTTTGTGTCATACGAGTTTGAAACAAAGAGAGTCTCGCAGCTCAACTTGTGGAGGGGAAGACGTTCGCAGATGCAGTACGAACAGTCCTGCAAACGTACCGATCGACACCACATGCGTTGACACAGCGTACTCCAGCAGAGTTGATGCTAGGTCGTAAACCACGGTTTCCTCTGGAAAACCTGAAACCACCTCAGGCATTTCCACCGAACATTTCAGTGTTAGCTGAATCGATCGCAAGGAAGCAGGAACGAATCAAAGTGTACACCGACAAACGACGTCATTCGCGAAATACGATGACGAAACCTGGAGACTGGATCAGGACGAATTAAACGACCTATCCGGAAACACAAGCTGGCATCGTCATTGTCGAAACCGAAAGTAGTATAGAGGCGCTGTACGGTCTCAAAACCCTACTTATAAAAAACGTTTTAATGACCACTAAACGTTTTCGGCCATCTACTTATAAAAAAAGATCAAAGGCTTTTTTTTGACACTAATTAGTTTCGGGAACCTACTTATAAAAAAAGATCAAAGGCTTTGTTTGACACTAATTGGTTTTGGACACCTACTTATTAAAAACGTGATTAATTACCCAGAGATGCCACCTAGCGGTGAGTGCATAGATCCTTTTAGTTCGTCCCCTAGCGATCAACGCCGTACTTAGATAAAACCACTGTATAAACGTCGACGACGGATTAGCTCTCCTGGGAGAGTGTTCGACTAGGGATCGAAAGATTCCCGGTCCGAGTCCGTTCGTCGACCCTTTTTAGATTCGTTGTATGTGAGGTGCCACCTAGCGGTGAGTACAGAGATCATTGTTCCCTATAATGTAACCGGGGTAAAACCACTGCATAATCGTTGGCGACGGTATAGCTCTCTTAGGAGAGTGTTCGCCTAGGGATCGAAAGATTCCGGGTTTGAACCCTAGTCGCAACTTTTTAGTTCCTCTATCTAGCGGTGGTGGCTGTATATAAGCGGTGACGGTAGCGGGTGATCGGTAGTCGGTATGATGTCGTCACCTATAAGGTTTGGTGGATCGCGGTCGTTCTTGTCGAATATGTATTTGTGTCCATTGTCGGCGTTCGGTCGGGGCTTTCGTTCCGTCGAGCACGCCTATCAGTATAGGAAAGCAATATTCAACGGCGACGTGGAATGTGCCGAACATATCAAAAGTGCGCGATCATCTTATGCAGCGAAACGACGCGGTTACGACATTCGAAAAAAGAGAACGGGAACCAAATGGACCGACGTTAGGGTGAAGTGTATGAAGGCGTTGTTGAGGAGGAAGTTTGACGGATCGAGCGATTTGAAGGCCGCACTGTTGGCGACCGAGGACGCTAAATTGGTGGAATGGGTAGCGAGTAGGGAGGGTTTTTGGGGTACCGGAATCGGGGGCGATGCGGGGGAGAACATGCTCGGTAAACTGTTGATGGAGTTGCGCGCCACTTATAAAGACGCGTAAAAAAGTGTTCGTCGTTCAGTCGTGAAAAATTAACGGACCGTCGTTGAAGCATCCTTTTACGTGTATAGTAGCCGGTCCTACGGGGTGAGGTAAGACGACGTTCGTCGAGCGCCTGATACGGTACGTCACTATGATCGATCCGCCGCCGGAGAAAATCCTGTGGTGCTACGGTCAGTGGCAGATCGGCTACGCGTCTATGTCTTCGAAAATAGTGTTCGTAGACGGTCTACCGGATCCGAAACGTTTAGACGGTAAAGCGAGGACGCTTCTAGTACTCGACGACCTCATGGAGGAAACCGATAGCCGGGTGACGGTACTATTTACTAAAAAAGTCATAATTGTAATACGTCGGTCGTACAATTGCGACAGAACATGTTTCCGAAAGGGAAAGAAAACCGTACAATCAGCCTGAACGCTCAATGCATAGTGCTATTCAAGAGCCCCCGAGATGCCGGCCAAGTAGGTCACCTAGCGAAACAGATGTACCCTGGAAAGGTCAACTACATGATAGAGGCTTTCAAAGATGCGACGTCGTCGGCGTACGGCTATCTACTCGTGGATCTGAAACAGGAAACGGAAGAGGACATGCGCCTGCGTACGTGCATATTTCCGGACGATCGCCTTCAGTACGTGTACGTACGGAAGGGTGGTGGCGGTGGTGGTGGTGGTGGTGGTGGTGGTGGTGGCGGCATCCTATAAGAAGAGAGGGACGACGGGGCGTACGTTTATTAGTCGCTATGACGGGGCGGCCGGTGGTAGCGAAGCGACGACCGAAGGTGGAGGGACCGACGAACCAAGTGAAGAGACACATTATCGCCCTGCAGCTGTTGGAGAGACATAGGCGGAACATCGATCTGCGAAAAGCCGTGATCGGCCACGCGGACGCCGGTCTCATTTGTAGTCTGTGCGATTGCGCGTACAACATTCTGAAAGGGAACGTGAAGTTGTCGCCGAAACAGAAACGCGTCTTGTCAAAATACCGGAATCACCTGCGTAAACTCACCGACAAACACGTTGCGCTTAAAAAGAAGCGTGCCATCTTGCGAAAGGGTGCGGGTGGTTTTCTGACGGCCCTGCTAGCGCCGTTAGCGAGCACCGTTCTCCTTCCGCTGCTCAGACAGGTGATCGGCAGCGGGTGATTGATGCAGTACGCGAAGAAGATGGCGTTGGTCGACCCGCGATTGGTGGAAAGCCTCCTACCACGTGTCGATCAGCCGCCGAGCACGCCCCGATCACGTGTGCTGAGTAGCCTGGATAGCGACATGAAGGACATTCTAGAACGTTCGGATTTATCCGAACGCGATAAGGTGGCGTCGTACAATCAACTGCTGAGTCGGTACAACATGATAGAGGCGGCTCGGGCGGCGCAACCGGTACGCGTGTCGGTGGTCAACAGCAGCGGCGAGACGCCTGCTGTGGGGGCGGCGACGGTGGCGACACCATCGTCGGAGGTCGTAGAGCGCGAAATCATAGCCAGTATGCCGAAAACGCTGAAAGGGAAGACGGGACTGCTTATCGAAAAAATGAAAACCGATCCGTTGTGTCGATGGAACGGCCGCGGCGAATTCGTGTACGACGGTAAAACGATTGCGGGTAGTAACATGGTCGATCTAGTGAACGATCTCATGCGAACGACATCGAACACGACAGCGCCAGTAGGATGGCGAGAGTTCGGGTTGCGCATGAAGGATATGAATATCCCTATGGAATTCGTGGGCAACCCGCGCTATCGGTCGTACATGGAGCGACGACAGGAGCGCCTACTAGAAGAGTCGACGTTGATGACGCCGACGACTAGTTCATCAGCGACGCCGGAGTGGAGACGTCGGATGCGACGCGAGAATAAACGGAGACAACGATCCCCTTCGTTGGGCGTCGCGGCGTGGGACACGTTGTGATGCCGTCACGACGCACGATAACGGCCATCGTCGTCGTCTTCACCATCGCGCTTATCGCTCTCTATACGTGTATAATAATCATCGTACAATTATCATCATCGTCGTCGTCGCCATGGTGTCCGGGTGGAGTCGTCGTCGACGTCGGTCAAAACGAAAGCCTCGACAGCAACGAAACGACAACGACGACGACGACCTGAATAGGGTCTACTTCGATCCGAAACGGGTGGGAAGTTACGGAGGCGTCGACGCGTTGCACCGGGCGTCGAAGCTCCGACGTCCGGCCGTCGAGAGGTGGCTAGCGTCGCAAGACGCCTATACCCTACACAAACCGGTTAAACGACATTTCAAACGACGTCGCGTCATCGTGGGCGGTCGAAACCAGCAGTGGCAAGCCGATCTGGTCGACTTGACTAGACTGAAAACGCACAACGACGGTATAACATACCTATTGACGGTGATCGATGTGTTTTCGAAGTGGGCGTGGTGCGTACCGTTGAAGAGTAAGTCCGGCCCGTCGCTCGTCGTGGCCTTCGAGCGCCAGCTGAGCGGTGGCGGCGACGCCAAGACGCCGAACTCGCTGCAGACCGATAAGGGGACCGAGTTTTTGAACCGACCACTGCAAGCGTTCCTAAAGAGTCGCGGCGTTCATCATTTCGTGACGCATAACGAGGAGACTAAAGCGAGCGTCGTGGAAAGGTTTAATCGGACTTTGAAGACGCGTATGTGGCGCTATTTTACGAAACACGAGACGCTGCGCTACGTAGAGGCGTTACCGGATTTCGTGCGATCGTACAACAACGCCTACCACCGAAGCATCGGTAGGACGCCGGCGAGTGTCGACGCGACGAATCAGGAGGCCGTATGGCAACGACTGTAAGGTGGCGACGACTGCGGACAACGGCGAAAACCGAAACTACGCGATGGAGATCGAGTACGTATCAGCAAGAAGAGGGGTCAATTCAAAAAAGGATACATGGCTAACTGGAGCGAGGAGCTCTTCACCGTCCGAACCGCCGTTTATCGCCTGAAGGACGACGCCGGGACGCCGGTAGAGGGCGCCTTCTACGAACCGGAACTACAACGCGTAGTCGTTCCGAAGGACAAACTGTATCGCGTGGAGGCGGTTCTACAGCGTCGTCGGCGTCGCTGTGGCGGCGGTGGAGGGTCGGAGGCGCTCGTAAAATGGAGCGGATATCCGGCCTCCTTCAACAGCTGGATCGACGCCGAGTCGCTCGTGGACCTATAAAAAGACTACTACTACTACTAGTGAGGAGGCGACGTCGATGAGAATGAATCGTTGGATGCGCCACACTGGGTGCTGGCGACTGCACGAGGCGGGAATATGCAACGGATCTTCGTTCTTACCGTATAAAGGTCCCTGCTGTATCGACAGAGCGCAGTGGCGCGACGATGAGCGACGACGACGAAACTACCTCAAGTGGCGATCGTCGAACGAACGCCGGCGCCGAGCACGCGGACTCCGTCGACGAGCACGCGGACTCCATCGACGCTACCACCACAACCACAGCCGAACCCGTTCCATGGCGAATCTGCGGTAACGAATGCCCTAAGGGCGAAATCGTATTCCTCTGTCAGGTCGTCGTCCTTTACTTCGTCATCGCCTTTAGTATATACAATCTGACGAAAGGTCAAGGCGACTCCAACCTGTGGACGGCGTTGTTGAGCAGATGTCTCGGTTACCAGCTCCCGAGTCCGTCTATGAGTGGCGCCGAACGTCGACGTCAACAACAACAACAACACGATGGCGGTCTCGTCTGATTTTACCTGACGCTACAGAACAACGCGTCTATGAAGTGTCACCCGAAAAATACGTTGACGCACTACGTCACGACGTTGCCGCGACGTTTCGACCTGTCGGGGGAGTGCGAATGCGGACTGGTGTCGGTACAGTATCCGCACACGTGGTATAACGTGAGAAAGAAGGACGCCTACTTCTACCTGACTTGCGCGTCGGGCGATCCGGGTATTTACTCGCAGGTAGACGAATACGGCATCACCACCCTGATATACCGTCAGACCTCGATTCCTCACGGTTTCTACAACAACGTTTATACGTTTTTGCACAAGATCAACGAGACGCTAGATAAATTGTGCTCCAATAAGGTCAAGGTCATGCTAGAGTACAGCAACGTTTCTAACCGATTTACGCTACGTATGTCGCCGGGTGTCGAATTTATCATACCTCATACGAATCGTCTGAAGGACGTACTCGGTTTCCATAACAACACGATCCTGAGTGGCCCTATGTTAGGCCCCACGCCGGCAGTCGTCATCGACACCATGCCCGTCGCGTACACGTACGAGTACGAAGGTCGCGATACGGTGGATATGTCGGCGTGCATCGGGACCCTGTACGTGTACACGGATCTCGTGGAACCGCGCGTCGTCGGTGACGTGTACGCGCCACTCCTTCGAAACATCGCCGTCCGCGGTACGAACGGTGACATTATTTCGGAAACGTTCGACCGCGTGCAATACGTGAAGCTGCTGCGGAATCAATTCGATACGATCGAAGTCGATATAAGAGACGATATCGGCAAACCGATACCATTCGAGCAGGGGAAGGTGGTGACGACGCTTCACTTCAGACGCTGTAAATTGAAATTGTTTTAACATGCCGTCGAAGAACCCGTACGTGGACTACTACGTTCGTCAGGTCGCCGGTCAGCTGCCGGTCTTCGTCGGTGCTCGGGGGCAACGAGGTCACGGTCTGGGCAATCTCTTCGGGAGCCTGTTTCGAAGCGCCATGCCGCTTATCAAGAGAGGCGCGTTGGCGTTGGGAAAACGTGCGCTCAACACCGGCGCGCGCGTGGCGCGCCACGTGCGCGTCACAGCATTCGGCCGGAAACCAGAGCGATCGATTCCGGAAGAAGTGTACGCGACGTTCTTCCGGCACTACCGCGTCGACGTCACGTCCGGCGAGAGCGATGTACGCCGAGTCCGTGTCCATAGCGCAGTACTTGAAGAGCGGACGGGGGATGTAGGCGTCGACGAAACCGAAATAAAATTCCAGCACCCTCAATTGTCCGTACTGCAAGACGAAATAGCCGATATGTATCGGCAGGCCGTAGACGACTTTGCGCTTATTCAGCGCCACCTCGTACAGAGCGTCGTCAACGACGACGTCGAGTTGCCGGAAGCGACGGTTGTTGAAGAGCATCGACTCGCCAACCGGCGTGACTTACTTGATTTCCCGGTGCCGATCGACGCGCGTAATCGTTTTCCCGTAGGAACTGTTGCCGAGAAGTTTAAAGGTATCGGCGATGATCGATTTGTCGGGATCGATATCTCCCTCGCGTCGTGCCGTCGAGACCGTGTCGCCGAAGCGGCGAAAGCACGCGATCGGCGCGTACTCGATGACCTGGTAGACGCGCTCGACGACGAGACCGTGCGCCAGATACCAGCGTAGGAGTGGCGTCGCGAGCACGATCTCGGCGCCGAAGTAGCTACCGACGAGCGTCCGTTGAGGTCGGGTGAGGAGATCGTGCGACTCGGCGTAGTCGCGCATGAACGGGCTGAGATCGTCGCGCACAATATCGACGTTCTTGAACACGGGCTGCATTTCGGCGAACATGTCGCGCAGCGCTTCCGGCACGGCGATATCGCACTGCACGAGGCCGAACAGAGTGCCGTCGCGCACCGCCTCCAGTATCGTCGAGCGCGTAATGGGCGTGGTGGTCGGTGGTTACCATCGTGACGCGTCCGGCTGCGTCGTCGCCGCGGGTGGTCGCACGGCGTGCCACTGGCACTCCCACATTTCGACGACGTCGTCGACGAAACGGCGCAGGTAGGAGCTCACGGCGATCGTCGCGGCGTACAGCGTCGTCATCGGTTGTCCGTTGACGGCGTTCGTCGTCACGTGCGCCTGGCACGTCGGGCAGCCGTGAAAATAGCAGCCGTGAAATTGATACGCCGTTCGCGTGGCGGCGCACCAGCCGTCAACTCGGTGCTTTCCGATGCGCTTCTCGCGAAGATAATCGACGGGCCGCCAACAATCTGCGACTGCAGCAGATGGTGCAGATCTTTGTTCGGCTCTTTGATAAGCGAGAAATGGATCGACGTCGGCAGGTCGTTGAACAGATACAACAACGTCAACCCCGGTACGCTGATGGCGTCCTTGAACATGTCGATACGTCGGCGCCGATAGAAGTCGAACTGGCGATCGACGGCCTCGAGAAACGGCGCCACGTCTCGATTGTTATACCACATCAGAAAATCGCGCATCGACTTCAAGCCCTCGTCACGCCACGCCGTCGCGCAAATCTCGTACGCCTCCGCGGAGATTCCCTCGCGTTTCAGGTGGCTGTACAAAGCTTCGCGCGGCGGCAGGGCGGTTTCGTCCAGGCGCGTCAACGCGTCGATATGTTCGTACGGAAAGTACCCCTTCGTTGCCGAGCAACCGTACGCTTTCAGAAAGCGATCGTAGCTAACGCGAGGTAATTCGGGCGCGAGGTAATTCGTTATGTCCAGGAACTTCAACGTCGTCGTCGACAGGCACATGTAATTGTTCTGACGTTTAATGGTAAACGCCGACGACGTGTGCTGCGCGTCGGCGGTTATGAGAAGGGGGGTCAAGTACTTCTTGACGACATTGAGATCGTACTTACCCGAATTGAATCCCAGTACGGACATTTGACGAAGGTGCGTCAACAGGCGGTCGGCGAGTGCGGCGTGCGGTGACGCGTCGGCGTCGTCATCTTTGCACCGTCGCCGCCAGTCGGCGTCGAGCGCCTCGAAGGTCGCGTCATAGCGGGGGCGTAGAATTCCGCACGCCGTCGCGCTCACCGCTTCCAGGTCGTCGATGAGGCGACGCGCGAGTTCCGCCGAATCGCCGGTCGTGACGTAACACCGCGCCGCTTCGTGGCCGGGCACGTTCGACGCGACGCTCACGCTGAGCAGTTCGTGTCGCGCAATCCACCGGCATGTGTCGCTATCCGTCGGCAGATCGTTATCGGCGAAATAGCATTCAAAATCGAACGTCGCGCGGAACGGGTAGTAGCGCAGGTCGTCGTCGCCGACGTCGATGCCTTCGCCGTCGAGCCGCTCAAATACCGACGGCGACGGTCGGTAGATTCCGCCGGGGAACACTTGACGAACGCCACCTTCGCACGTCGCTTCGTGACGTCATAAATCGTGCGCGTTCCGACAGAGGGAGTTGCCACATTTTCCGCACTTGTACGTTTTCGTATACGCGCGCGGGTCGCTTGTGTACGAGAAGTGCGTCTCGTACAGGTTGACGTTCAGGGTCGTGGGGTGCGCTTCGCGCGATCGACGGACTAGTTCGGCGACGTCATTCGTCAGTCGATAGACGACGACGTTGATGCTAAAAACCGTCTCCACGCGATCCAGTTCGTTCAGGCGCACACCGTTCGAGGCCGACGTCCGCGTGGCGCGACAATACTGCGCGTGCAGTCGTTTAGCGACTTTCGTTAAACGGTTCGTATCGATGTGGCGGCCACTTTCACCTCGTCGGTGACCTTGTAGGTGAAGGCCGATGCATCGGAAGAGGCATAGATGGTCGTCGTAGGGCGTACCTCGATGATCTTTCGTCAACGACAAGATGACCCTGTTGAGGCGCACGTAGGCGGGAAGCGTTACGCCAACGCAGCCGATAGGATGGTTGATGATGGCGTTCACGAAGTAGGTGGCGTTCGTTACGAGCTCGCCGATCCACCCCGAGTCGGGACGCTGCGCGATGGCGTACTGCAGTACGTCGGTCGTGTGCACGGCGTCGAGTAATCGTTCGAACGAACGGCTATCGGTAACAAGGGCGGGTGTTTCGAGGAGGCGACCGCAACAGTTACAGGAAGAATGAAAATATCGGTACCGACCCGACACCTTGTGGCGTAATACGAAACCGTAGCTTACGTTAATTTTAAACGCATTCTTTTGTTCGCGAAACATTTCCCTCAGACGCGGTTCGAGCACCCGCGTACTCGTACAGGCGGTCATGCGATAGTTGTAACGCGACTGCACGGCACCGCGCGCTACCGACGTCTCTATGCTATGCCGGTGCTCGTCCACGACACGCTGTAGATCGTCGGGTGACGGCGCCCTAGCGGCTGCCACCTCCACCACTGGTTCATTACTACTACCAGGAGGTGGCGACGTCTGACGGCCACACCGTAGCTTCAGGTGTTGTAGCATAGCGTAGCGCATAGTAAACGCCGCGCCACATTTTGGACACTCTCGACGTTTTACGCATAGCGCGTCGTTGCCACATCTTTTCGAACTCTTCGTGTGTCGTTCTAACGTCGATTGTTTCGCGAAATAGCCCCCACATTTCGGACATTGCCATCTAGTATGAAGAGATGGTGGTGGTGACATTCTCTAATGTGCTTATATTTTTTCGAGCACCGCTATTTATAACAGTGGTGGCTGTGGTGGTGGTGGTGGTGGTGGTGGTGGTGGTGGTGGTGGTATGTACACCCTAGCGGGGGAATGTGGTTTTAGGTAATGCGGGTAACTCGGAACGATAGTGGAAGGAATGTTTTTTGCGGTAACAAGTGATGGTGGTTGCTGACTAGCGGAATTTTTTATATATAACTCGGAATGCTTTAGGTAACCCTAGCGGTGGGGAATGTTGTTGTAGGTAATGCGGGTAACTCGGAACGATAGTGGAAGGAATGTGTTTGCGGTAACGAGTGATGGTTGCGGACTAGCGGTAATTTATATAACTAACTCGGAATGTTTTCGGTAACCCTAGCGGTGACTTGTTTTGGGTAATGTAACTCGGAAACTGAAAGTACATTTTCAACGTTTTATTCAGTAGCTTACAACATTCAAACACAGCGTTGAAGCCTTTGTTTCAATAGCAAGCAAATATTAGCAAAACAAGCAGTGTTCTTTATTCTATTGTTCGTTCTTCATTCCAGTCCGCTCAGGCGCTGCACGTACGTGTGCACGGCCGACTCCAGCTGCACACGGTTCATGTAATCGCGCCAGTTCATTCCTAACAGCCAGTCCGACACAAACTGCACCAAATACAACTCTCCCGCACGATCTGTTTGCGGCAGCTGACCACCGGAAGTTGACACCGTAGTTTCGTGTAGAATTTGCACGAGTCGCGTGAAACAGGGGATATGCGACCGACGCAGGAACGTTTCCATGACGCTGTTGTGGGCAGCCTTCATTCGGCTCGCATACCCCGCAATGATCCCGTGCCCGCTCCAGAATCATTTCACCGAGGGTCTCGGCGACGAGGTCCATTGCGAGCCGTTCATAACGGCAGACCAACTGGGCCCTACTCGGCACGACGATTTGACGTTGGGACGCCACCTCCTCCGATAGGCTCCAGCACGGAACGCACGTCGGCTCCATTGTCCCCAGCGGCGTGTACACGCTTTCGTTATACGTCGGTGGAGGAGGACGCGTTCGGCTCGCATCCGATCCACCGAGCGCCTCCTCGATGATCGCGTCCAATACGTGGGCGTCACGCAATCCGCTTCCACCCTACAGCACACAGCATCATGTTCTACTCTTTACGAATCACCGTCAGCAACGTATGTAGGAAGTCGCACATACATTCACGCCTGGTGTGTTGCATCAGCGCCTCCTACAAACACATTATTATTATGATTAGTCCGCCTGCTTTTGACCTTCCTTCTTGACCTGCTCCTCCCTCTTTATCGACCCCTCCACTTCGCGTTCCAACAACGTTTTTACGAACGTGGCAACCTCGTCGTACTGAGCACGGATCCTTTCGTTGTTTGCCAGCATACCTTGCAGTACGCGGCGCACTTCCTACAGCATATAAGCACAACTGTTAGTTACGGAATAGAAAATAAGTTCGCTTAATAAGCTAGCCAAAACGCCTTTATATGATTTTCGGCCTTCTCTACTACTCGTTGCCAGGCCTCCTCAGTTAGTTCACGTTCACGCCACCGTATCATTCGTTGTTGCGCGTTCGTATGCGTCAGCAAATCTACCAGTATCGGGCACTCTTCCTACAAACAACATAACACAACACATTAGTCGTCATCGTCGTCGTATCTCTTCAGTGTGCGCACGGTATACGAGGGCTCCCCGTTCCAAGTCGTCTTACGCACACTGTTCTCCACTTTCGTGCCAGTTAACTCAAGCACAGTATCGCGGAGTTCCTCCTCGCTCAACTCCACCAAGTACTCGGCCGTGTACTCGACGAGATTAGACATTTGGCTATCAAATAAAGTAAGCCAAAGCTCGTCTTCCTCCTCCTCGCCGTCCTTCACCATCACACGCAACGCGAAGAAATATTTCGGCACCAACACTCCACCGTGCGTTCGGCATATCAGTTCCCCGCCTTTGCTTTTCTGCAATTTTCGGCGACAACGGGAACATCCCAAATAGGCGCCAACCTCTTTGTACGACACAGCGTCGATCATAACGGGCAACGGAAGTTTATACACACCGTTGGCAGCACACTTCAGGTGCCTCAGACTCACCAATGTGGCACGCGTCGACGCCGACGATTCGCATTCGCGCTCGAGTGAGGCACTCCGCGTCAGGGGTGGGTGTCCCTCAGCCGTCTCGACGGTGCCCAAGGACGCCTCTTCGGCGCTTCTCTTACGCCCGACAGCAGCAGTCAACGGTGGCGCAATAAGCACCACGGGCCTCTTAACAGGTGTCGCTCCCGTTGACAGCGCTGCTACCACCGGCGAAGGTTGCTGCTGTTGACCGCTGGCCGCCTTCAGTGACTGCTTGCGCGGTGCCTTGGTCTTTTTTGGTGGAATCTCATCTGCCATATTTTCGCGGAAGAACGTCTGCTGCTTGCTGCTGCTGCTGTAGAAACAATACACGTTAGAACTCCGGCGACATACAACATAGCATTTTCTCAACCGTTTTATACTTTTCAAAATAACGCGCATGCGCACTTAACAGTCTACAGTTATCTTACAAATCTCACGCATGCGTACTTAACGCAAACGACGTCGATACCGAGGAATTTGTTTTAGGAAAAAAGTTAGCGGTCACGTCAGTACATCCATCGTCAAATGTGACTTTTACATCGAATTTCTCTAATATTGGCACACCACTCAATTCCAGAGCCCAAACTCATCGTGTACAACGGTTACTTTCATGCTTTTAATTGATCGTTTATTGTTTTTGAAATGCCATTGTCTACAACATAACGCGCATGCGCACTTCACATTAATACCGTTATCTTACTCAATTATCCGTATGCATACTTCATACATCCTAGGCATTTTGTTTTCGGAAAAAAGTTTCCGGTCACGTCAGTACATTCATCGTTAAATCTCTCTTTACATCGAATTTCTCTAATATCACTTTACCGCGTAATTTCCTACCCCACAGCGAACGTATACAACGTTTATTTTCATGCTTTTAACTTTTCGTTTATTGTTTTTAAAAATCCTTTGTTCTCCGTTCACATTCCAATCGCGATAAGTCACGCGCAACAGATTTCACAATTACGTGCATGTGCACTTATCGCATTCTGCCTAGTCTACCGAGGAATTTGTTTTAGGAAAAAAATTAGCGGTCACGTCAGTACATCCATCGTCAAATGTGACTTTTACAGCAAATTTCTCTAATATCACTGCACCTCACGTTTCCTGACCCCACAGCGATCGTATACAACGTTTAATTTCATGCTTTTAACTTTTCGTTTATTGTTTTTAAAAAATCCATTGTTCTCCGTTCACATTCCGATCACGATAAGCCGTAGTGTCATGCGCCACCGCTGTTTGACGGTGCGCGCATTACATATTTCATACACACTTCTGAACTCACGCACAATCGACGCTACATTTCATAGTTCCATACTTTCAACAATGGACACACCAACAACAACGTCGCCACATAAGTCAACACAACGGTAAGTCTGCTTTTACGCATACATACATGCATGTATGCATGGTTCTCATTTTATTTTACTATTTAAACAGTTGTAAGTACGCATGCATGCATGCATGTGTACGTGCATGTATGGTTCTCATTTTATTTTACGCATGTATGGTTCTCATTTTATTTTACCATTTAAACAGTTGTAAGTCTGCTTTTATGCATGCATGCATGCATGGCTCTCATTTTATTTTACCATTTAAACAGTTGTAAGTCTGCTTTTATGCATGCATGTATGCATGGTTCTCATTTTATTTTACCATTTAAACAGTTGTAAGTACGCATGCATGCATGCATGGTTCTCATTTTATTTTACGCATGCATGGTTCTCATTTTATTTTACCATTTATACAGTTGTAAGTCTGCTTTTATGCATGCATGCATGCATGGTTCTCATTTTATTTTACCATTTAAACAGTTGTAGGTACGCTGCATGCATGCATACATGGTTCTCATTGTCACCCTTTATTTAAACATGTATTGTGGTTTTATTTCATAGACAGATACAACTGCCTACCACCACCACCACCGAATCCACTAAACCAACGTGCAAGGTCGCTCATTAACGCCGATACCACCGACACCCACCAGCCACAACTACTCCGATGGTGATGATGACGACACCCCCGACCTCGCGTCGGTGTTCCTCATAAAAGGTGCCGATGGGCTGTGGCGAACACCCATTCCAGCCACCGAACTCTATCAACGCCGTGGGTTTAACTCCCCCAATATGAGGAGACCCGTTGGTCGCGCGCGACTGTTACAGTTTCATACACAATAAATTCTCCAGTCATCTCTACTACTCACGTTTTCACGCATCTGTATCCACTGCATAAACACCCTACGAACAGTATCACCAACTGAACGTTAGTGTATTTATGCATTTGGTTTCGTTGTAATCCCACGACTAGATGTATTTATTTATTTAAACGCACAACGCATTAGTTTCGTTTTAATCTTACCACCAGAACGTTCACCGTTAGCCAGCTATGCTGTCATGCAGGGGTCATAGTCCACTCCAGCAGCCGCAGCGCTTATCGCTGCTGTCAACATAGGGTACAGTGGGGCATACACATAGGGCTGACGGGGAGAATCTGCACACAGTGGTTTTATCGTAGTTATATATTCGCGCGATAAACGCATTATTGCTTACGTCAGCACGCGCTAAGTACGGCGTTGATCGCTAGGGGACGAACTAAAAGAATATCTTCACTCACCGCTAGGTGGCATCTCGGGGTAATCAATCACGTTTTTTATAAGTAGGTGTCCAAAACCAATTAGTGTCAAACAAAGCCTTTGATCTTTTTTTATAAGCAGGTTCCCGAAACCAATTAGTGTCAAAAAAAAGCCTTTGATCTTTTTTATAAGTAGATGGCCGAAAACGTTTAGTGGTCATTAAAACGTTTTTTATAAGTAGGGTTTTGAGACCGTACAGCGCCTCTATACTACTCCCGAAGCGTATCGCCGCTAAAGCTGGTCCCAATACGTTCGTGCTTGAAGACGGGTCGCACTGGAACGCACGATGCTGTGTTCGTTCGCGACAACCAGGAAATCAACAGCTATCGTCTGACGCCCACCTTGATGATATTGACATCGGAGGTCTGCTTGCTCAACAACCGGGTTACCCGCAGTACCAACGGCCCAGGCGAAACAGACGTCCACCGCGGTACTTTCAAGACTATACCTGACGAACTATAGTGAACATTTGTTGCGACATTAGTCAGCTGTTAAATTAGCATGTGACTTTAAACATCAGTGGCTACATTGGTAATTTGAACGGTTTGTGTGCGCCCCTCTGTTGTTCGATTTCGGAACAGTAATCTTTACAGAGAGGGGGGAAATATGTTGTGTTCTGTACTTCAACAGTGTGCTTTTAATGTACTTGATCAGCTGACGTCAGCCTCGTTCTGGGGTGATACATGGCTCCGCGTTATCGACATAACATAGGATTTCAGTGTGTGACATCAAAATTTAATGTTAATAAAATACTGAACCAGTTTCATTCCATGTGTATGTGCGCGCGTGTGTGCCTGTGTGCGCGTGTGCATGTGTGTGTGCCTGTGTTCGTTAATGGTGTACACCGTGGACATCGTTAGAATACACACTCGCGGACCGAGGACGTCTTGCAGTCCGTGGACGTTCACGGTTGTGCCGCAGGCCTTGTATATTATACGTATATGTAACATTTTCCATTGTAAGAAGTCCCAAACCACAATTATGTACACAATTGTCCGTACGAGGGCGCAGTTGTGAATATTGTGTTTAACTATTTGCGTGAGAGGGCAGGTGGACTTCAGTCAGCTAAACATCAGTTCAGTACTTTAGTTTTAGTCTTCACCGCCTTTGGCTTTGAAAGCGGCTTCGGCTCATTCTTTCAAGAATCAAGTTGGTGATGGTAGACTGGTTGACACAACAGTTTCGACAAGTAGACCTCAGGGGTCAGGGCCTGGCCATTGCCCGGGCCCAGCCAGGAGGTACTGAATCAGTGGCTCAGTTGTTTGTAAACAAAATCTTGATTGCAATCATAATTACGATTATTAGTTTGAATTGTTGACAATGTAATCAAATATGATGATAGATTTTAAAGGAATTTCCAAGATTTGTTGTGAGTCTCCCAGTCCCAAAAACCAAGCAAATCTCCCGGATTTTCAGTTCAGACCTCAAGCAGAACCCCCTTCCCTGTCTTTCGATGTCCAATCTAATAGGGCTGAACTGTTGAGATTCACAACAGATTTCCAACAACTGTTCCCCACATTCTTCTCCGAAATACGATTCAACAGGATCAAACTAAATTCCCACAAACTCTCGAATCTCCCATATTTCAAAGCACAAAAGTTGGCACGAACGTGTCACTTTGCCATGTTGACAAATGTAACTAATTACAACTACAGCTAATTTAAACATTTAATCAATTACTGAGTACAATTTCCCCCAGCACTGATTGCACTCCCTGTAGGCTGTACAAAATGTAGTGTACAGTCTTTTATAATAATGTACGTGTATATGTAGTATCTATAGAGTGTATTTATACTCACAGCATTTAGTTCCATTTACAGAAGTGATAATTCCCTTACTAGTATAATAATATAACATATATCTGCACAAAAAATTATGTGGTAATTTTGCAAGTGGCACAAAAATACAAATAAAACTTAATTCATGATTTTAATAGCAAGAATTAAACTTACATTGGAGCTGTATTTTAAAATGTAATCTTGAAGCCATGAACAATATCTTCTAATTCATGATGGGCAAAATTAATTGAGTTTTGAAATTTGAGATAGCACCTTTAAACATGGATGAACTGCAATATTGATCTCCACCCGTCAACCGTGTTGTAATTGTTTCTCTTAAAGTTCCATTTCAGCTTGGAACCAATCTCCAGTGATGTCATCATGGGGAAGATGTCACATGACTCGCCTGACATCACAGGCATGACAGCAACTGAGGAGAAGACCAAGGCTGCAGTGGATGGCCAGCCTCCGTTGATGCTCAGCGGCGACTTCCTTCCTGCTGACTTCCGCACTCAGTCATGCCAGATCACATCCGACATCATCCACTACATCTGCAAACGCAACGCCTGTGAGCCGCCTCCGGACAAAGCCTCAATGATAATGCGTCACCTGGTGGACATCGCCCTCCAGGACCGCCTCCGTCTGATGATGGAGTTGACCACCAGGCTGGACGTGCAGCGCAGAGACCAGCTGCAGCTGATAAATGACATAGCCACCAACATGTTCGAGGACCAGATCGTCAGCTGGGGACGTATCGTGACTCTGCACGCATTCTGCGGCTACCTCGCGAGGTACTGCCAGGAGAAACTGCAGCTCAACTGTGCTGATGAGATCGCTGTTATCCTCAGTGACATCATCATCAATAGACTTGGCTTGTGGATCGTAGTCAGCGGAGGCTGGGTAAGTGTGTCAGTGTTAATAAGGTCGGTAGCATTGGGGTTAGAGCATTAGATAGAAGTATCTAATAATGTAGCCAGTTGTAAAGACATGCTAACTCGATTGGATTTTTGGATGTAGTTTTGTTTAAATCATCAAACGATTAACTTTTAAAATTCTTAGTTTAATCTACGTAGAATGTAGAATCCAAGTAATTCTCAAAATTGAAAACATCACATAGATGTGTGATAAAATTATGCTTTTGTTTCTAAATTGATGTTGTCGACTTTCTTTTCTCTCGCAAAAAAAGCACATCACTGACAAATTCAGTGGGTTGAAGATTAGATATCGGACTGGCAATTAGCTTTGGCAAATTACCAGATATAATGACCGAAGACAATTCTTTAGACCATTTAATCAAATGTACACTTTTATTATTAAACTGAATTCATGCAGACAGTATTAAAACTATTCACGCTTCATAATAAAGCGTTATCTTATCTTATATATTATTTGGACATCAAAAACCCGGATTTGTGATGAACTTACCAGTTGAGGAAGTAGCTTCAATGCAGTTTGCTACCGAGTCTAGTTGATCGTCGACTAATGTAGGTATTTGTTTTGATTTCAGGCAGCATTCGAGAAGCAGTTTCCAATCCCTTGTAAACTGGAGACGGGTGGCGTTTGGAAGGGTATGATGGTCATAGCTGTCCTGATTGCAGTTGTGTTCGCTTCATATTCCTCCGTCATGTTTGTTAACAAACACTGAGTCAATTTCATGCGATGTACGTGCCAATGAGGCAATCTGAATGGCGCAGTCGCATAAGTTTGCACTTCCAAAATATGTTAAGTATTACTTGTCACTATATATCACAGGGATAATAAATTGTGATTGTGGTGCCACCTAGTGAGTGAAACATATTAATGCAAATTGATGGTAATACCCATTTGGGGACTTACAAATCATAAATCCCCCACCACGTATGGGAGGAAAAGGATGGTTTGGACCAATGCTAAACACATAATAATCTTTTTTTTGGAATTTTCGAACTTATATGGCTATCCCTAAGTCCAGTCTAACAATCCACTATGTAAAGCATTTTCTCCTGATGAAATAATTTGGAGCACTAAATATGAATGATAATATGCTACCTTGCCATGAGGATCGTTTTGCATTTTCTATCCACAGCTCTATCCAACCACATATATATTGCATTCATCTTAGCCATTCATGATTCACTTGGCTGAATTTTCTACAACCCTTTAATTTCTAGCAGATGGCAGTGTTTCCCTGGGGTAAACTGGTGTGTGAGGTAGTGGCAAAGCAAGCCAATCACTGGAGTCCTGGAGCACTTCTAGGGGGTCCAGAGCATGCCACCTCATACTTTGTTTTTAACACAATCAATGGTAATGTCAACAACATGAAGTAACTGAGAAACAGAGCTCTGAATTGGCAGTTTCTGCAAATATTTGGTGATGGGATGAAAGTAACAGCAACATGTCTTGTATCATCATGTCTTGTGGCAACATGTCTTGTGGCATCATGTCTTGTATCATCATGTCTTGTAGCAACATGTCTTGTATCATCATGTCTTGTATCATCATGTCTTGTATCATCATGTCTTGTAGCAACATGTCTTGTATCATCATGTCTTGTATCAACATGTCTTGTAGCAACATGTCTTGTATCATCATGTCTTGTAACATCATGTCTTGTGGCATCATGTCTTGTATCATCATGTCTTGTAGCAACATGTCTTGCAGCAACATGTCTTGTATCATCATGTCTTGTGGCATCATGTGTGGGATATTATTAAAAAATGACTACAAAATCTAAAACAATTCTAGGTCTCTCATAACTAACTAACCTTTATCTGAAGATCGTGGTAACTTTCTATGCTGACTGCATTACAGGGGGTGGTTACTGTTAGGGCCCATAATTATACTGTGTATTGTCTTCTGGTTACTGCAGTCTTTATTTAGTCACATTTAAACTGAATGTGCTAACGTATAACGTAGTAGAAGTATTTATTAGTGCGTATACACTATCATGCCACTGTTGATAAGAAAATAACATCTGATTGTTCTTTGTTGTTGACCTTTGAAGGTTATGACGAGTGTTTAATGTAAAATCATGTTATATTGTATACATTATATTTATTGTATAATTTTGACTGCCCCAGTGTTTTAATGAACAAAATTGTTTTTAATGTTACCATTATCTGTATGAAGATCAGTCTTATGTTCTGTGCAATCACGAATCTGCTGATAATTTACAGTATGTGTTGACAAAGTTTACCTGAGTGAGGCATTTAAAGGATCAGGTGATGGGGATTTATCATTAACACCTGTAAAATTGTTCACCTGTGCAGGTAATGTGGTAAAGGCAACATTCAAATGAAGATTAGTATTTTATGTCTGTATTATTTATTTAGAAATTTGTTTAACCACTATTCAGGAATGTTGTATTTCGCTTTATTGGTCGTTTACACCTGCACATTACATGCACAAGTATGTGTGTATCTTATTCTTCGAGAAACATCCAAGTTTTCCAGTTTATTAATTTTTGTTCAGGTTCTGCACTTTGCTATACCATTGTAGGGATTGTACAGTTTTGCTCTGTTCCCTCCAGCTGGCAATTATTATGTATAATTGTGTGAACACTGAACAAGCATTGATGAGCGTTTATCTGTCTTCAATATACTTTGCAAGTTTTATAGAAAGATACATGTATTTATATAACAATGTAGTATATGAAAATATGGTCTCCACCCTTCTGTTTACTCGTCAAGACTTAATCCTCATCTAAATGCGTATGAGCGTTCATAATATAATAATACCCAATGTATATATTACTTACACATAAGTCATGAAGGGTTTCAGGACAAAACACGATGTATATATAATATTACGCATGAAGTCATGAAGGGTTTCAGGACAAAACACGATATATATATAATATTATTTACACATGAAGTCATGAAGGGTTTCAGGACAAAACACGATATATATAATATTACTTACACATGAAGTCATGAACGGTTTCAGGACAAATCACGATATATATAATATTATTTACACATGAAGTCATGAAGGGTTTCAGGACAAAACACGATATACATAATATTATTTACACATGAAGTCATGAAGGGTTTCAGGACAAAACATGATATGTATAATATTATTTATACATGAAGTCATGAAGAATTTCAGGACAAAACACGATATATATAATATTACTTACACATGAAGTCATGAAGGGTTTCAGGACAAAACACAATATATATAATATTATTTACACATGAAGTCATGAAGGGTTTCAGGACAAAACACGATATATATATTATTTATACATGAAGTCATGAAGGGTTTCAGAAAAAAACACGATATATATATATAATGTTACTTACACATGAAGTCATGAAGGGTTTCAGGACAAAATACGATATATATAATATTACTTACACATGAAGTCATGAAGGGTTTCAGGACAAAACACAATATATATAATATTACTTACACATGAAGTCATGAAGAGTTTCAGGACAAAACACAATATCAGCCTGCAGGTTTATTTTTTACAAAAACTCACTTCTGTCTTTCGTTCTCTGAGCGTAAATGAAAACTTGTACATGATATTGGAACATCTTAGGAAAATAAAAATTACACTATTACCCGGTAATAGCAAGAACACAACTAATCTTTTTTGTGTATTTCAGTTGTGAAAAATGTCACCCAATTTGACACTGATCGCATCTTGCCCTGAAATATACCTGCAACCGGCCCATAGCCCGCTTTTCACAATGGGGAGTTCACATTTCATCAATTCAGACTCCAGGGGGCGCCACACATTCATGTGGGGTTATATATTTTTACAATGTAGAGGGCCCCATTACTAGTATCTAGTTTAGTTACTAAGATGGTTTCCGTGCAATAATCCATGTTAGACGACATTGTATGTATTCTATGATCATGATGTATAAAACTGTTATTTATTATTTTATTTATTGCATCTGATGTGCTTTAGTTGTCCTGATTTGTGTGTGCTCTGATAGATGCAGAATAAAAGTCATAACAAGATGTTTTCTTTTATTGTGTGAATACATATGTGTGACATGTGAATTAATAACGATGCAGAGAAAGGACAATGAAAGGAGAAATGTGCTACTATAAATTGTTAGTAACATTCATTAAAATTCTAGAGGTGCATAACAGCACATACCAGGTTTGGGTAAAAGATAGGTTCCTTAAAGGGACCTTTTCCATTCATATTTATTGTAAAATGAAAAAGAAATGTTATAGAGTGAAAACTATACCTCTGTCTAGTATAGCATACTGCCCATACAAATGTGTTTTAATCAACAATTCGTTGTTGTTAAGATGTGTTTCGGGAGGAAAAAGTTTTTTTCCATGGCAATGCATTACTTTCGGCGGAATGACCTCCGGTCTAAAGCCATATGATGACATAATTTTGACCATTAAAAATTTGAATGACAACACAGCAATTTTTTTCACATTGAACTGTTGTTTCGGCTTTGCTAAACATATTTGTATATTACAATAGATACACAGCAACGTTTACACTGTATAACATAATTTTATGCTAAAAGGGAATGGAAAAGGTCTCTAACTTTACCTATATAACTAGAGCCAACTTCAAACTGTTGAAGACACAACAGTTATTTCTGTTAATAATGAGACACAGTCTGGTTTACAGTGTGTCATTCAAGATAATGAGCACACACAAAAATTACCATCAAACAAGTTAGCATAGCCTTACAAGTACATGGTGTCATGTAAAGTTATGCATCTTGTCAGAATAAAGCTACGATTCCATATGTACGTAAACGGTATGCAGGTGCGGTATGTGGCAACACAATGAATATCCTAATTCACAAGAATCGGATAGGATACTCGGCCAGAAATGATGTCACTACAGATGTATTTCCCGTTCTGCATTCCACTGTACATATGAAATCCCAGCTTTTGCAGTAGTGTTGTTATGCTAGGTCTTGAAAACCCTGTGTACCTGATGTGTACCTGATCACACAGCTGAGATAGCAGTATATATGAGAACTGCATTTAAAAATATAAAGAATTGTACAATGCCATTTTAAGAAAAATGGTGGCAACCTCTGTGGGTGTCATTTTAATGTAGAATCGGCATAAAACATGACAGTTGTCTTCCAAGTACATATCAGTTAGTTTACCACACAACATTGTAATCACGCTGCCAACAGTTCAGGCCCACTGCAAGAAGCTTTCAATGTTACATTGTAATCACGCTGCCAACAGTTCAGGCCCACTGCAAGAAGCTTTCAATGTTACATTGTAATCACGCTGCCAACAGTTCAGGCCCACTGCAAGAACCTTTCAATGTTACATTGTAATCATGCTGCCAACAGTTCAGGCCCACTGCAAGAAGCTTTCAATGTTACATTGTAATCACGCTGCCAACAGTTCAGGCCCACTGCAAGAACCTTTCAATGTTACATTGTAATCACGCTGCCAACAGTTCAGGCCCACTGCAAGAAGCTTTCAATGTTGCATTGTAATCACGCTGCCAACAGTTCAGGCCCACTGCAAGAACCTTTCAATGTTACATTGTAATCACGCTGCCAACAGTTCAGGCCCACTGCAAGAACCTTTCAATGTTACATTGTAATCACGCTGCCAACAGTTCAGGCCCACTGCAAGAACCTTTCAATGTTACATTGTAATCACGCTGCCAACAGTTCAGGCCCACTGCAAGAAGCTTTCAATGTTGCATTGTAATCACGCTGCCAACAGTTCAGGCCCACTGCAAGAACCTTTCAATGTTACATTGTAATCACGCTGCCAACAGTTCAGGCCCACTGCAAGAACCTTTCAATGTTACATTGTAATCACGCTGCCAACAGTTCAGGCCCACTGCAAGAACCTTTCAATGTTACATTGTAATCACGCTGCCAACAGTTCAGGCCCACTGCAAGAAGCTTTCAATGTTACATTGTAATCACGCTGCCAACAGTTCAGGCCCACTGCAAGAACCTTTCAATGTTACATTGTAATCACGCTGCCAACAGTTCAGGCCCACTGCAAGAAGCTTTCAATGTTGCATTGTAATCACGCTGCCAACAGTTCAGGCCCACTGCAAGAACCTTTCAATGTTACATTGTAATCACGCTGCCAACAGTTCAGGCCCACTGCAAGAACCTTTCAATGTTGCATTGTAATCACGCTGCCAACAGTTCAGGCCCACTGCAAGAACCTTTCAATGTTGCATTGTAATCACGCTGCCAACAGTTCAGGCCCACTGCAAGAACCTTTCAATGTTACATTGTAATCACGCTGCCAACAGTTCAGGCCCACTGCAAGAACCTTTCAATGTTACATTGTAATCACGCTGCCAACAGTTCAGGCCCACTGCAAGAAGCTTTCAATGTTGCATTGAAATACATATAGCGTCACTGTAGTAAAACTACAAATGAAATCATTTGTAAGATGCTGATGATCAAAAACATGGGCCATACCCATTACAGTCAATTAAAGTGTATATTGGATATCAACATTATACAAAATGTATTTTGAAACAATTCTTGATCAATCCACTTCCCCATAGCAAACTGGCATTGCCAAACTTCTGAATTTATCATTATTACAGATAAACATACAACTTGGTAAACAAAACACACAGCAAACTGTTCTTATGGTTCACTACCTCATAATCTGAAATCTGCAAAATTTCAGTAAAATGCACAAGTGAGTATAACAGTAATCAACTTGCCAGTTTGGCAGTCAATGTCTACATCGCAGATAAAAACCTGGAAATTGTAGCATCGTTGACTCGCAAGAATGTACATCCATATTATATGTATAGCTTTAGACCATAAGGCATTATACATAATATATTAATAATTTTCAGATACATCTTTTTGTAGTTTAATGCTGACAAAACAGGTTGATCAGAAATAAAATGTACATCAAACTACCATACCAAACGCCTTAAAACACATACAATATTTTCTTTAAAGAATTACAGTCAATAGTATTGGTATCTTGACTGTGATTGTTCAAGATATTCCCAAAGACGACAGCAATGATATGAGAAACATTACTGGGAGAATAATTCTAAAATTGGTGTAGATGATGATTCTACAAAAATTACACTTCCTTAGTTACTTTGTATGTGTCTAGAAACAGTATCGACACAAAACAATAAATGTACGTCAACAATAATTTCACAATAATATAAACTATAAAGTTGTTAACAAAATGTAGACAATAGTCTGGTTATACAAAGAATTTGATTAAAATGTACCAGTGTAATTAGTTTAATAATACCTATACATGATCGTTAAAGTGAGATAATATCACACAAGCATCATTCTCAGCTGACGCAGATGTTCTGTTTACGACTTGGCAAAACGGCAAGCAACAAAACGTCAAACAGCAACATCTGGAACTCATGCTGAAATGACACCATCTGATGATACCAAATAAGGTCATTTCCAGCAATGATGCGCTCAGAGAATGCAGAGCATTGTAAAAGAAACTATTGCTATATACAATATGTATTAATAAATATGACCACCACGTCAGTTTACATAATCTGCATCAACATCCAACGGGAAAATTATTGTAGCAACCCACCAGTTTATGTGAGTGATAATCAAAAGGTTTGTCATGCAATCCAAACAAAATGAAATTAAGCCACAACAAAAAAACAAGATTAGATGCCAAACACCTTAAAGTTACGGTTTTACAGTCCAATCATGGGAGCAAGACATCACATGTAAAATTGAAAGAAAACTCAAAAAAATCAACAAACTATTGTTCGTGAATTTAAGATATTTTGTTAAAAGAAATTTTAATTTTCTACCAAATATGCAGTGACCAGAATAAATTAAGTTGTTCAATCACGATGCAATTTATTAGCTATGCGACGATGCAGAAATGATTGCTGACACGAATGCGAGTACACAAATGTATGTATTTCAGTCACTGTATATTGGGTACAAATATAACATTCGTTTTAACTAAATATCTGAAATTCATAGACAAAGGCCAGCTGGAACAATTATATAATACATCTTATAATTGCTGATAATTTTTACGTGTGATTCCATGTGGCCCATGGCTGGACCACAACATTAAACTCGCAAGTGGTAGTGATTATTTCAACACAGCATCTCACAGTCTAGATGTAAACAAGATTAAAACAAGGCATAAAACAAGACACAAGCAAATCTGGATGCAAATGTTGCCTTAATTTCAAACTTGATAAGAATATGTGCCTTGCTGTCAGATTGTCAAGCCGCGGACATGTTCCAATGAAGACTGATATGGTCAATGATGTGACGACTGGTCCGTGTAGTGTCAGTCTAACATGTAACCATGTCAATCGCGCTTCAAATTAACAAATCCATTGGTCGCCCGGTCATACATCTTATGTCCATATCCATTAGCCACTTGCCCATTTGTCTTGCTCTGTTCAACATTAAACCAGTTGATGGATTACACTGTTCTAAGATGCCATAAAATCATATGATATTAAGTACATCATAACCATTAGTTCAAATCATTATTTAACAAAATTATATACATATATATATACATGATTACATCTTGAGACAACATGAACGAGAAGTTTAACCTGCGTTGCATATCACACACAATTATACAAAGAATTCAATCAACCATCTCTATTTTTTAGCAATTATATGCCTGCATAATTGTAGAAACTGTATTTTTCTCTATGCAGTATGAAACACATTAACACCTTCAGTTAGTATTATCACATAACTTGTAATGCAATGCTCTTGTGTAGTCATAATTAAGACCATACCTGCAAATATGTATATTTAACGTTTCACTGTTATCACTAAAAACAGTAAGTTACAAGAACACAGTTCAAATGATAACAAAGAGAACACATGCTGCATGATATTGATACCACCAATCATATCCGTTCTGTTTCATCTTGTTTTAAAATATTGACCAGTTTTATAAATCAAGAAGATAATCAAGAATTGGAGAGCATGCCTGACGCTACCAATAAACACCAGGTTGGTGCAGAATGCGTAATGACCATAAAATGTAGACTGACATGCAACAGTAGCAAGTGCAGGGACCTATTGCAACTAAAGTACTCTACAGGGTAATATCATGAGTAAAATTAAACATTTGTAGATGTAATAAACATGCAAATGTTGTCTTCTGTTACTGTGCCTGTTTTGCAATGTTCTGGTATATATTTAGTTGTGTGCCAGAATGCCAGATATGTCAAGACACGAGACATATAAATGACTAAAAATGTGTGGGTTATGTTGTCATACATGAATAGGTGTGGTACTGTATAACACACACACACACACACACACACACACACACACACACACACACACACACACACACACACACACACACACAGACACACACACAGTCACACCCAGTCACACACACACACAGTCACACACACACAGTCACACCCAGTCACACACACACACCCAGTCACACACACACACACACACACAGTCACACACAGTCACACACACATACACACACACAGTCACACACACACACACACAGTCACACACACACACACAGTCACACACACACACACACACACACACATAGCTTCACAACAGTCACACACACACACACACACCATATACACACAAACACACCACACGCACAGTCACATACACAGTCACACACACAGTCACACACACAGTCACACACACACAGTCATACACACACACACACACACACACACACACACACACACACACACACACACACACAGTCACACACACACACAGACACACACACACACGCACAGTCACACACACAGTCACACGCATACACACACAGTCACACACACACTCATTCACACACACACAGTCACGCACACACGCACACACACAGTCACACATACACACACACTCACACACAAGCACACCCACGCACACGCACGCACGCACACACCACACACAGTCTCTCTCTCTCACACACACACACAGTCACACACACAGTCACACACACAGTCACACACACAGTCACACACACAGTCACACACACACACACACACACACACACACACACACACACACACACACACACACACACACACACACACACACACACACACACACACACACACACACACACACACACACACACACACACACACACACACACACACACATACAGACATACAGACACACAGACACACACCCACATACACACACACACA
>CM034536.1:69125726-69187279 GCA_020002185.1 Paraescarpia echinospica | reverse complement strand
CAGTCACCCACACACACAGTCACCCACACACACATTGAAGTCACCCACAGTCATTAATACACACACAGTCACACAGTCACCCATTAATATCATTGTGTCACCCATTACTACAGTCACCCACAGTCACACACACACACAGTCACACACAGTCACCCACACACACAGTCACCCACAGTCACACAGTCACCCACAGTCACACACACACACAGTCACCCACAGTCACACACACACTGCACACACTGCACACACACCACACATACACACACATACACACACACACAGTCACACACAGTCACACACACACTGCACACACACCACACATACACACACAAATACAAAGTAGGAATTGGATATTTTGGTACATCAATGTTTGTAGCAAACCTGCCAAGATGGGAATACTTTTCCAGATCCACTTAACATTTCCTGAGGTACATCCCAGACTGGCGTTCCTTCAGACACTTTTATTCTTTCATAATCCCTGCAGCATTCATCTCTGACTTGCTACATTTCTAACAAATTCACCATCACTTTTAAATGATAACCATGGACAAACGTTTCATAATCAACCAAGTATCATCACAGACAGCAGCTGTGGGTACACGCACTCACCTTGGATGTCTTAGGCTTAATGTACGCCTGGAAATAAAAGTTGAGGAAGAGAAGCAGGATGGAGACTCCGTAGGCGACGAGCGACCACTGCATCCACAGGGGGTAGGGACAATGGAAGGCCAGCGATTGCACGGCATGGCTGACGACGAGCACAAACTGAACCTACATGCGTGCATGCATGGTGGGAAAGAGACAAGACATCATGTCAACGCAGGCTCTCAGGGCTACACATGCCGTCAATGAACCACTGCGGTCTTCACATAAGCACATGGGTCATCACAGGACCACATGGGCTGTCACATGACCATATGGACTGTCACAGGACCACATGGGCTGTCACAGGACCACATGGTCTGTCACAAGACCACATGGGTCATTACAGGACCATATGGGCTGTCATATGACCACATGGGTCATTACAGGACCATATGGGCTGTCATATGACCACATGGTCTGTCACAAGACCACATGGGCCATTACAGGACCACATGGGCTATCACAGGACCACATGGGCCATTACAGGACCACATGGGCTGTCACAGGACCACATGGGCTATGACAGAGCTACATTTTGATGACATGAGCCATCAAATAATCACTGCAGGTCACCACAGAACGACTGCCACGCACATACCAAGGTATCGTTGTGTAAAAACATGTGATAGAAGGAAACAAAACTCGACTAGCTAGCCTAAGTGTAGGGAAAAGGTCATTGGAAGGTCATTTCAGCAGGTTGGCCAAGACCCGAGTCTTCCGATCTTGTGTCATGCAATCGACAATCAAATCCGACAGAAACAAATATCAGTGCTAGGGCTGTAATGATACATTGGTGTATCGCGGTATTTTTCTCATGATACATTATGCGATACATTTTACAAAGTAAACAGGAATCTATCTATTTGGCCCAATGGCTACATTTGAAAATGACACAGTCGGAGGCCATATGACTATCAAATACAGTGTGTAATTATTTTTTAAGACACATATGTGATATAACTAGCGCTGGGAATTCTACCAGCCTCAGTTGTTGCCACATGCAGAATGGACAATAACTGGGCATGTTGGTGCAATTCATTGAGGTAATTGGTAGAGCAAAACAACTGTTTCTCAAAAATCTTGTGTCGCAATACATATATTGTATTGTAACGTGAATATCACAGTATGTATCATATTGTAGCTTAGTGTATCCTTACAACCCTAGTCAGCCCCATGACAATGATGTAGCAGTCACACCATGACTACTTGACATTACAGAGATTTGTCAACAAACATATCTGTAATGACCTTCCAATGATCTTGTCAGATGAAAACAATGTGCAAAACGGCGGGCATCTGTAGAAAGAGACATATCGAAAGAAGCACAGCTGCAGATCAAAAATAGAAGATCCGAAGCCATTGCAGAAAAAATCTAGAATAAGACAAAGAAATTGCTGATTTGTATGCAGAGGCAGTGAACAATAAAAATGCTGGGCATTTACTGACTCCATGTACAGATGCGCACCGTTCTGGGCAGCCAAGAAAAGTAAAACCGTGCGACCAAGTGACATTTGAATGTTACCTTTGACCCTTGGCGGGGTCGTACATAGGACTGGTAGTAGAAGTTGAAAAACAGGCCGAGAATGGTGAAGCCATAAACGACAGAGCCATAGTGCATCCACTTTGGGAAGTCGCAGCCAAAATATATGCTTTGGAAGACGTGCAAGAGGCAGATTAGAAACTGCATCTGGAGAGGCCGGCAAGAAAGGAGAGAGAGAAGACAGAGTTAGAACTGTCGGATGCAGCTACAATTCACATTATCTCTGCAAATACACTACATCAGTTGGTGCGAATGTTCATCAAGTTCACAGAATTAACTGTATTAGAATTTCTTCTTAACAAAACTAAGTTTACTTGGTTTTCAACATATCAGCGACCTTTCTTTGGCTTTTTCAGAAACTAAAATATGGGTGTGTACCAGTTGTTCTTCTCCTGAACCAGATGGTGTGGTGAGTAGGCTGTCCCACACGACAATAAATGGGATGAGAGAAATACCACCTCAGTGTGGGACAGCCTGCTCACCATGCCATCTGGTGAGCAGAAGCAGAATCGCTATCCCACAATTCAGTTCCTGAAGAAAGCAAACGAAGGTCACTGAAACATTGAGTAGTCAACTTAGTTGTATTAAGAAGAAATTCTAATAAAATACACTACATTGGGTCAAAAATTCATAGCATGGAAACGAATACCAAGTCTTGGCAGTTATGTTACCTCAATTGCCTTCAGAATTGGCGATCACAGGCAACAACTTACTCGTTGTCAGTTCAAATAATTATTATTATTTTTTATACTACATTGTCTCCATTAACATTTCAGTGAATAATTTGCTAAATTTTAAATGTTCAACATGTACCAAGGTATTAAGAGACTAGTGCCACAGATTATTAAAATGAACTGGAAGTCAAACACATTAATTGTAGTGGAATGAACATTAGTAAATCAAAACAAACTTATTTAACCTTGGCTGGAAGTACCCCGGGGGCGTACGTACATACAATTCAGAAAGAAAAAGTAATGTCACTGAAAACATTCCTGTAATGTTCAGTTGAAAGTTTCTACAAAAACCATCCTCGTGTGCCAGGGGTCGCTGCTGCTGATTAAGTCAGTGCCAGCCAGCAGTACTCCCTGGCTGATCGCTTTGCGAAACTCTGAATTTAAGCTCAGCCTATGAAATAGCTCTCTAGATCTGTGGTTGGCGGCAGGTCAGGTGGTCATAATAAAACTAATTTCAACCAACCGTGGCTCGTGTTACATGCAATGTTTAGGAAGTAGAAGCAATTATTCGAATACACAATACCGTTCAGCTGCTCGTGCTAATAGGCGAACTGGCTCATTATATATCGGGATGCCCAGAAGTCGTTTATCCGTTTTCAAATTGGGGCAGGTATTTGCGTTGTTCTCACGGGTGATGCAGTCGCGACTGGTAACGTCAATCACTAGTTTGGCTCAGCTAACTTCCACACTTCGTGTAGGAGATATGCCAGGGCTAATTTTGGCATGGCAAACAGCCCTGGCTTGCAAGAATGAAATAAACTACTGAATTATCTTATCTAAAGGACAAAAGAAATATACAACATTTCAAGTATCTTTTAAATATATCTAACAGCGACAAAACAAATGATGTACACATTTTTATTAATGTACATTATTCAAACTTGACTATGATGAAAACTTTACATTTGGTCACGAAACCAATAACATTATTTCATACATTTGGCATAAATAGAAAGTATATAGAGAGAGCTGCGCTGCTCCATACTGTTTGCAAGGGAGAAAATTAGAGTGTGACACTGACCAGCTGTAGTGAAGTGAGATATTTCTTCCACCTGAGATACTTCTGGAACTGTGGCCCTAGTGCAGCGACACCGTAGTATGTGTACATGAGCACATGGATGAAGGAGTTGACCATCGCTCCAAAGAAAGCTGCAACACATGGAAACAGAAAATAATTTCTAAAATAACACAAATAAAGTTTAAAAATTTCTTTGCTTCAGGCCTTCCGCAGTTCACCTTCTATACTCATTTCATTTAAGAATTACTTCACAAAATCAAATCTATCTAGTATCCAAAATGACATGCTAGCTCACTTCTGCAAATGTATTACCCGGATATGTAGTTTCATGAAGTCATCGTAAATTATTAAATACTTTCTACTTGACCATGTCAAAATACTACAAAATACAATCAGAAGTGGCTTTGTTTCTATAAATATCATGACATAAGGTTATTCACACTTTTGTTGGCTACCTTGTTTTATCTAATGATCAAAGTAAATTCTTTTGTTATAGAATTTTTTGTATAGTTAGTTTGGCATATTCTTCTATAAATACAAATGTCTTAAAAGTGTGTCTATTCCTTTTTTATTTATTAACATTTATTTATATATTTTTCTTAATACTAGAATAAATATGCTGAAGATATACTACTTGCAAATTGCATTCAATTAGCTCATAACCATGTTCGAATTTAGAAGGTGGCAACCAAATTAGAAAAAATTTAGATTCTAACCACAGTCTACTGGGAATATTGTAGAGGCCGGCTGGATTAACCCGTAGTAGACTCTTTTGATGTTCTGCACATTTTCCTACATTCTGCTAATAATTTCCTGTGAATAATTACCACCCTGGCACAGAATATCTGGTAGGTTTGAATTTTCGTTAAATTAGTCTCAAACGTGAGGAACAAAAAAATTTAACTGAGGGTGTAGCTTTAATGTCTCTCAGGCTGGCTGGCAGATTATTCCACGCACACAAATATCTGGCATGTAGGATATGATGGAGGAGTACTTACACTGTCCGCCTGCAGCCCACTTTATCCCTGTCCACCAGATGGGGAACATGGACGCGTGGTGATAGACATGGAGGAAGCTGATCTGGTTGTTCTTCTTGCGCAGAATGAAGAAGAATGTGTCCATGAACTCAATCAGCTTCGAGAAGTAATACCACCACAGGGCTCTAGCAATCTGCAGACAACACAAATGACTTGTAAGGAAAACAACATTACTAAAACACTAGTTTACATTCAGCCATTATTGTCAACTTTATTGGCCTACATAGTTGTGTGATATTGCTTTGCAAGAACTGGTTATGTCAGACGAATTAACATGGATAATTCTTGGAATGACTGTATTACAGAGAACATGACTGTTTTAATCTCAATAACAATTTATAGTTGAGTTCTTTGGAAAAGTGACCATACAAATCCAGACAAGCTTATAATCTATATTATAAAATAGTGTCCAAGCATGTCTGCGTCTGTTTCTCACGGATGAGGCTGACATCGTGTAGGCGTGTTAGCGGGCCCATCATGGTGGCTCACAGAATTATAATTTTTTATTTCACTCGGGGAGCCCCAATGGGATTTAGATTTGATTTTTGGGGGTCCAATGTAATAAATTTGTTGTTGATGTCTTCATAAATATAATAATGCCATCTGCAAATATTTGTAACATGCTGGCAAAACTGGATACAGCTATGAATTATGATGAAAAACACTATTGAGTCCACTAGATGTAAGTCATTGCGAATGTTGTGCATTGTCTACAGTGGGATCCAAATGATTGCTGCGGTATTTTGATGGCTAATGCCAACTCTAAGCCCTGACAGTAACATACAAGTTCTTCAGGTGGCCGGCCAAAGACGTGCAGTTGGTGGGTTTTACTAGAAATAAATTAATTTGTCAGTGTGATGGAACACATCAACCCACCCTCATCTCATCTGGATCTTCCGAGTATGAGACAGGCTGACAACTGTAGCTGTATCCCAGCCTCCATGACGCTGTCAGCAGCTACAATGAGAAAATACACCTTCACTCTCATTGCTAATTCCAAGAGCTCTTTGGAACAGGACAGTGCAGAAAACCTACGTTGCAAATATTTCTGTGTACCTTACTGGCGTAAACCCATACATTTATTGGATCTGGTCAAGAAATAAATTCATGCGATGTCATACCAAATGGGTATATGATACTATATTTCCAATGATGTTGACACAAATTTTCTTGTGTGAAAAATGAAAATGTATAATTTCTGCAAATACATAATTTTTTAGCGTGATTGACTACAATAGGACTGAAGTGAATAATATATGACATCAATGCCATAGCTGTTTGTGACACTTTATATTGTTACTAAAATATAATCCAACACCATTGAACTGACCAAAATAAATTATTATAGTTGAGAGAATTAATTCCCCCTTCATACTTCTAACTGCGGAACTGCTATGACAATGAAAACATTCACAAATGTCAGAAAATGAACACGGCAACAACAAGTTAAAAATCAGATATAACATGATGCTATTATTTTTACTGCGTGATTACTATGGCAGGTCACACAATTTATAATGTTAACATGTCATTGGGCTATGAAGAATTGTGACATTGATCTGATAAGTGCTGTACAAATGTGTAATGACTTTGTACCCAACATCAGATATAATGAACACTTTAACCAAGTCGCAACATCAGATATAATGAACACTTTAACCATGCGCAACATCAGATATAATGAACACTTTAACCAAGCGCAACATCAGATATAATGAACACTTTAACCAAGTCGCAACATCAGATATAATGAACACTTTAACCAAGCGCAACATCAGATATAATGAACACTTTAACCAAGCGCAACATCAGATATAATGAACACTTTAACAAAGCGCAACATCAGATATAATGAACACTTTAACCAAGCGCAACATCAGATATAATGAACACTTTAACCAAGCACAACATCAGATATAATGAACACTTTAACCAAGTCGCAACATCAGATATAATGAACACTTTAACCAAGCGCAACATCAGATATAATTAACACTTTAACCAAGTCGCAACATGTCCATAAATTATAGCAAATGTTCAATGTATTCATAGCTTTATCTAGAGACCCGTCCACCTGTCTTTTAGATGGGCTGAGTTCATTTTTCATCAGGGGGAATTTGAGCCAATGGGCTGTCAGAAGGGGGTCCCAGTGTTTGTGAAAATAAATACTACTGAGTGTGCCTATTTATATGTACATTTAATTGTTTTCACATTTGTGTATGCATGTATTATTGTATAATATACAGTGAGTATATAATTATTTATATACATATGTATATATATATACCAGTATATATTGATATATACCAGGTGTATATATATATTTACATATATATATATACACACACAGAGCTACCACCTCATTTGCCGATTCGTCATCATCCAGACCACTCACCTCGTAGAATATGTGGAAGTTGAGAGCGACAAGCCCCATGTTGTAGAAGAAGAGGGTCCATGCAAGGGGAACAGGTTTCTTGTTCTCCATTAACCGTGGACCGTACCACACTACGACCAAGTAGGCCGCCGTCAGACACAGGGTGGGGTAGTAGGACCCCATTAGGAGCCAGTTGTCCACCCTCTTGTCTGCCAATGAAACAAGTCAATGATCAGAGGTGCAGATGAATACAATTCTTGCAATACTACACTACAGTAGCCACAGGTTTTAACACAATCCGAAGCTGAAGTGGTATGGTCGTTCACAAGATCAACCGACCTTGCAAATACCATCCTGCAAGACACTGTGCCACAAGGATGAAGGTGGGTTGGGCCTCTACGGCTGGAGGCTGGTGGGGGAAATGACCGACCCACCTTTGCTAATCTGATTATCATTTAAAAATTGTTTGTGTAGTACCTCGATGAGAGTATGATTTATTCTGCTTTATCTCATCGATTGGTGTATGTGATCTAATTCCTGTTGGTACAATTATTATATGACTTTTACCAACTACATCCACTCTTGTTTAATTTGTATAGCAAACAAGCTCAGGGTTCTGCCATTGAGCATCAGCAGAGTATAAATAATAATACTTTTGTCTTTCAGAACATGTTCCCATAGTGGCACCCTCTGGAGGAGAATGGTTCACCACTTAATTCTCCTAGGTAGAAAAAAAGAAAATCGCTACATAGAGAAGCATAGCATATCACAAACATCTAAGTAAATAACTCAAAGTTAGCTATCGTTGTGTCTTCTTAAATAGATCGCCATTTGGTACATCAGCAGTACAAGGAAGCGAATGAAGACAGAAAGATGCTAGTGGACCTCTGTGCTCACCCGGGAGGAGATACTGTTACTATGCTCCACAGTTGGTGTACTTTAGAATACAAGCTCGGCAAACTTGAAAAAGCAACCACATGGCCTTGACCTTTATAGATTTTGGAGGTACCATTATAATTCTTGGCCAATTTGGCCACGTGAACTGTTCTCTAATTTATTTACATGGTATGTTGGTTATTGCTATTATGCCTTCTCTCTGGCTATTAGAATAAATAACTGAGGATATGTATACATATATATTGTAAACAGACATAACAATGCCTAAATAATATTAAGGCAATGGTCAAAGGTAAGAAAGATGTATTAATAATATTAGTACAAAAAGGTCAAGTGAATTGTTGCCAGGTCAAGATTGAAATGAGTGAAATGAGTGAAATGAGTGAAATGAGTGAAATGAGTGAAATGAGTGAAATGAGTGAAATGAGTGAAATGAGTGAAATGAGTTAAATGAGTGAAATGAGTGAAATGAGTGAAATGAGTGAAATGAGTGAAATGAGTGAAATGAGTGAAATGAGTGAAATGAGTGAAATGAGTGAAATGAGTGCTTAGGAAAGAAAACATGCAGAATTTGTAAATACAATTTAAGTGCCTAAAGCAACAATAGTAAACTAACGTTCAGTATTATGTAATTAATAATTTGTAATGATAATGTATCTACTTACCACTGCGACTGAGGTAATATTCATATGTCTGCCAAAGGTCATGGACCTTATCCATTACTAACTCCATTCTGCAAAGTAAATATTACTCATAAATTGACATGAAACAGATACCACAACATATAATCAAACCCTGGCAAGGTCAACATTTGCCAGGGAAGGAACATGCAGCAGACATAAACACAGCAGACATTCTCACTACTAATTATACATGAAATGACTGTGCTAATGAATTAATTGATTGATGGCGATCTTGTTTAAAAGCCATATTATGACAAGGCTGCATTATGGGCAATCAGGCATGCAGCCTCATTTCAATGCCAACTGAAATATTCATCAATCTACAGCTGTGACGAGATTCAAACTCAACAAATCAATGGTTTCACTCATTAAATCTTCTCTACTCTCCATGCACAGATGCTTGCACGCCTTGCAATGCCTCCACATGTATCTCTAGCATGTGGTAATGGTGTTAAGTCATTAGGTTACGTCATGTCTTGCTGTACAATCACATATTCCAGGCAAGCATTTACTCACATGTATTTACAGAACAAAACCCACCAATCAACACAGATCTACATGCAATCAATGAAATATGTGTGATAATATGTGATCTAGGTACATGTCAGCTCCACATCTTGTGAACTTAGAAAGAACAACCTGCACAAATACAGAACTTTGTGAATGCTGGTTAGCCTTCTATGACAACCATAGATGAAATCTAGGTCGTTTATAATCTCTGTTAAAAGTTACAAAAACAGTCTATCCATTAAATGTATTTTATCAGATCCCTACTTACAATCAAATGTACTTTGACTATTACATATCACACTGACTAGTCAGAAGAATGCCACTAATCCATGTACATGTGTATGTGTATGTGTATGTACATGTGTATGTACATGTGCATGTGCATGTGCATGTGCATGTGTATGTGTATGTGTATGTGTACATGCAATATTTCAAGTAACAAGAAAGATCTTGTGTTTAAAATGCCTAGCCTTAATTTCTAACTCACTGTACCGTAAAGTTGTGAATTCCCCTCTTTAAAATGTCAATGCAAGGAAATGAATACAACACAGGCAGGCAGAGATACAAAATATACAAGAGAGTATTGCAGTGACACGATAATAGAAGACATTAATCATATCTACAACGTGCACTGCTTATACACCTTCTACCCCCAGTTGGAAATATATCCTATTATGTATTCACATATTACACTCATGCCAAATAACACAGGTGCACATTAAACCTGAGCTGCATTGAACACCTACAAGTCCAAGACAACGTGAGTTGCTCTGGAGTGACCTGAAGACAAAGAGGAGATCAGATTGATTGGTTATGAAAATATTGAGAGAAGAATTTTGTCTTAGTTAATAAAGATACAAGGATTCGAGGACACAAAGTCACGTTACTGAACGAACAGTGTAGATTATATATCAGAAAGTATTCATTCTCACAGAAGACTATTCCGACTATATAAATAAATGTAACAGATTATTGGCCGATTGCGTGGGTGCTAGTAGCTTGAACGTATAAAACAAACTTGATTAATATCTCGCACTTCAGTTCTAAGGCCAGGATACAGATCTATAGATAGGAGTGGAACATGAATATTTCACCTTTTTATGCCATATTGTGTAGCTTCCACAACCTCATGCCTATGATTTTGAATAATGTCTTGAAATAAGTTATACCTATTCATATTTAACATTTTATATTATAAATATCATAATTGTGTACAGTATTTGATATTGTACTTAAAGTTATTTGCTTCGATCATTTAGTTCTGACCTACTTTTTGTTCCTAGAGTCAACACTAACATTGGAACTAGAGCTTTTTCTGTTGCTGCACCAACTTTTTTGAATATGCTCCCTCTTAGTTAGATCAGTTGAAAATATTACAAAATCCCGTCTTCATTTTAAAAAACGTATCTTTACAACCTTGCTTATCCACCGTAGCTCCCTAGCGCCTTGACCCATCTGTTGACAACTGGAAAACTACATATGGATTTTGAGATTGACCAATCCTTTTGTTTTGGTGGGCCTCTGAGCTTGGTTTCCAAGGATTTAGACGCAATAGAAGTTATCTTATTATTATTATTTACTCAAGTAAATTTTTGATCGCACATGTATATTGATTAAGTACTGTACTGGACATTTCAAAACCTCGAGTGTGTACAAACTTGTCCTGAACTATTGTGTTGAAGCACATTCCTTAGTTTGTTAATATCTTCAAAAGTATAATATTCTCTATGTATACTGATTATTATGCAGATTGACACAAATTAAAAAGTCATCAGTATGCTGCAAACTATTTGAGCATATTATCTACAGCAACATAATGGGACACATGGACTCTAATAACATCATCGTAGAGTACCAGCATGGGTTTAGGAATAAACATTCATGTGAGACACAATTAATTGGTGCCACAGAAGACATTACAAAGAATATAGATAACGGCCACCAAACTGATCTCCTAATACTGGACTTTTCTAAGGCCTTTGACACCGTGCCCCATGCACGCCTTATGGGAAAACTCCAGTATTACGGGGTCAGTGATGGAGTCACCAACTGGATTTAAAATTGGCTAACTGACAGAAAGCAGAATGTAGTAGTAGATGGCGAGTCGTCAGAAGAAGTGACAATCGAGTATGGGGTACCACAGGGCACTGCACTGGGCCCACTTCTTTTTTTATTATATATCAATGATACAGGAGAGGGGGCCACCTCTAACATCCGGCTTTTTGCCGACGACTGTATTTTATACCGGCGTATCAATAACAGTAATGACGCAGAAGCCCTCCAGTCCGACCTGCAGAGGCTGGTGGACTGGTCTGCAACCTGGCAGATGCATTTTAATATAAATAAATGCTCAGTTATGCATATCACCAAGAAGAGTCCACCAGTCCCAGTATTCAATCAATGGAGACAACCTGGGAATTGTACACCACCACCCGTACCTAGGTGTGGAGTTCTCTGATGACCTCAGATGGAACATTCACATATCCCACCTATCTGCCAAATCTAATCGTGTATTAGGTTTTATCAAGAGAAATCTGTATAAATGCTCAGAGAAAACTAAGCAATCGGCTTACTTTACACTAGTTCGTCCTAACCTCGAATACGCGAGCACTGCTTGGGATCCATACACCAAAAAAAAATATTAACGAACTTGAGAAAATACAGCGACCACCAGCGAGATTTGTAATGGGTAACAACAGTCGGGATAGCAGTGTAACATTAATTATGAAAACACTCAAGTGGGAGTCCCTAGAACGCCGCAGAGAGATCAGCCGCCTAGCAATGTTCTATAAATCTCTACACGGAGAAATAGTTCTTCCTTTGCCAAGTCACCTTGTTCACTCAATCAACAACACCCATGGCCACAGTGAACGATTTATTCAGGTGCCGGCAAGGACTCAGGTTTATGCTAACAGCTTTTTTAATAGAACAGTAAAGAACTGGAACGGACTAACCGAAACAGTTGTGTCCGCAGCCACGATGGATACTTTTTAATCTAGGCTGGGCAGACGACTCTAAAATTCCCTGTAGTGCTATGGCATATGCTCCCCCACCCTATATTGGCATAATGACCTTATGGTTTTTGCCAATTATTATATAGACAGAGACATAGACAACCTGTGGTCCTATCTTCAAATTTCAACCGGGCACGCTTACTTAACACAATTTGGCGGGCAGCATACCTTCAACAAAGTTAGTATAATCTTGACTTAAGAACAACTAGGTACAGTCTACTTCCTTTTATGGCTTCTAAATTATTATACTTATAGTTCTAATCTAGATATGTTGATTCTGGAACTTGAATAGTTCTAACCTAGGCTAGGGCTAGGCCTTACCTATTTAGCTAATATGACTGGGACTGCGCCTAGCAATGCATACATATAAAATGTACGGACATGTACTTTATAAGCACTGCTAAACTATGGCAATGCCAGTGTAAAACTCTGGTAATCATAAACGATATCGATTATCGTCAGTATCGAGGCCGACGCGAGGGATGGCTCGCACAAGCCAAGGATTCAGCCCAAGGAAGTAAATAAAATGTGACCTACATCGTTAACTTGTATGAAGTAGTACTGTTGCATATATCTCGTTCTAGTTTGAGGCATTCCTGCCTCTCATTCCAGCTCTTTGATATGTTCATAAATCAATGTATTGATTGTCAAATCAAATGACTGTTGACGTGTTGTTGACTTGATTCTTGAAGTCGCAGTCTAAGACTAAGACTAAGTTCAATCAAATCAAAATACGTACCTTGGTCCTTGGAGTAGTCTGTTAGCTCCAGAGTTGATCAACACCGCGACAGCACCTAGTACACGTTATAAACAAAAAAGCGAAAAAATTATTCAATCGTGCAGCTTCGCGTTACGAGCATTGTCAATGAATGAATCGTTTCGTTGCTGAGCGATAATCGGCGACACCGACGGCGGCTCAGGGGAATAACGCTGCCTGATTGGTGTATGACGGTCACGTGGAAGAAGACCAGCACGAAACCGGTGGAAGCTTGTTGACGTTGTCGGTAAATAATGGACTGTAGTCAAGCCAACGCGTGGAAGCAATGGTCGCAAGTTGCTGCATGCCTATTCTTGTTCCCTTTCGCGGTTAGCCCTATATAGTTTGTAGGAGCAGGAACATGGGCAGAGCGTGTATGCGCACAAAGCAATGGTATGCTGTTATCAGCCTTTTTCCCCTGGGCCAGCCTAGTTCCATCATCCTGGACCTGGTTGTAAGAAACCACCTGCATCATATAAATTAGCTGGACGATACGCGGTGGTAAACAGGATCGTTAGAAATAAGTTAGCCAGTTCTAAACAGAGTGGACGCAGCTGAGATTCGGAATGCACTGGATAATTAGAAATGGGTAAATTGTATAAAAGCAGTATTGACACAGCTCGGCGCCCCGGTAACAAATCAGGGGCGGGGCAACATTAATCCAGAATTGTATAAGCAAGGTATGCACGATGTTTTGCAGCTTGCAGGGTGGTAACATTAATTCAGCCGGTATTCTCTACCAGGGATCTATTATCATTTATTTTGCTTTGTGGAAGTCGCAGTGTGAAACAAAGAAATTCAATAGAGGGTACACTATAATTTACATTCTGTAAATTGAAAGGAAACGCTCATCCTGCCGGATTGACAGGCAGAACGTGGTTAGGGTATACTGACGTCCTTGCAGAGACGGAAGCTTTAATAAGTGAAGTACGCATGTGCAGTGGTCTACGGATGCATAAACACGCATGCGTGAAGAAGGTTTGCCGGGAAATAAAGGAGGGTTTAAAAGAGCGAGGTTGATGAGAGAATAGAGGAGAGGGGGTGGCGAAACTCTCCACAGGGACGGTCGAAGAGGTCTCTGGCATTTCATTAGGATCTAAATTATAACAGTAATATGGGACTGTTGCCCATACTTGTTTCTCTTAAAATTACCGGCAGACTTTGTACATTTCAAAACGTAGAGGCTCTGGAGGAAGCGGGAATGTAGTACGGCCAAATCCAGAGTCTTGATTTTACTTAGCTGAGGAGTTAAGGCAGAAGTTACATTATATCGACGATGTGTACTTTATGTGTTCTATGATATCCGTGAATAAATTCGGTATGAAACTGGAATCTAGCGTTTCCAATTCTCGACTAATTATACAGACACCTGGAAACGGGGGTGTACATTAAAATCCGATTCTGGCGAGCGCAAACTAAACTCACACCACACACACCTTCTCCTGTGAGGTCGGACCCCAAGACGCACGCAGCCCACTCGAGGGTACAGACTTTACATGGTGACTGGTCCATCTCCATGCCAAGGCAATTGCCGAGGTCAGCACACTGTCACTGATAGTTTTCCCATTGGCGACCATGTTAACGTTTTGTCTGATTGTAAGAAAACGTGACCTAGAAAATGTATGTACTGTCAACAGCTTCTACAATCAATCTAGAAATCTGACTACTCAAATGACAATTATGTCAGAGCAGAGCAAGTGAATATTGTAAAAAGTCATTTCTCAAAAATTTACTGCACTTTTTTTCTTCTGTAACCAAGCAGGAAGTCTAACAGTGTCCTAACCCCTGCCATCCAGCCCATCAGCATGGGCATGCAGCATAGCCCATTGGCATTAGCGGCAGGAGAAGGCCTGTTTTATCCAGACACGCTCGGTAGTTGAGTCTAGGGCACTTGTGTAGAATCCGGACCCACCTCGATTTCGCCATTATACTTATAATTTTTATACTATAACTTGTTTTGCCTAACTTTGATACCTCTGTGCGTTAGTTCCATTATTCAACATTATGCCAGGCATATTTACATTTAAGAATATTGCGTCTCAGTGCACGTTTGAGGCATAAATAGCGCCTCGGTTTGCATCAACACATGCTGCTATATATAGCGATAACGCACAACCACAGCGGTGCAGACTAGCGCAAACCAGGTCGCTATTTGGGCTTCAAAAGTGCGCTAAGACACAATATTTTCGTAATATAAATATGCCTGGGGTGATGTTGAATAATGGAACTAATGCTCTGAGGCATCAAAGTTAGGCAAAATTTAAGTTATAGCGACAAAATCGAGGTGGGTCCGGATTCTACACAAGTGCCGACTCTAGTACTCTAGCTGTATTTACTATATTGTGTAATATATTTAAATAAATACAGAGTTCTCGAGTCGTGGTGAGTACTTCTTGTTTCATCAAGTCCGACCAGACCAACCGATTCGCAAGATTTATTCGCTTTTAATCTTAGTTCATGAGTCATGCCTTAGGCTTAAGCTAATAAAAAATAACATTTTAATAAATTAAAATATCAATGATAATTAAAGGATATCTTTACTATAGCTATGCGCTTAGGTCTACGTTTTCAGGTTTTGTCTTAGCTGATTTAGACTTAGGTCCAGCTCTATAGATCTATTGGTAATAATTAAGTCCCTTATCTACTAGTACATATACCTACTTAAATATTAATTCAGCTACATATATGTACAATAATATATATATATACTATATTTATATTATATATATATATACTATATATATATTATATATATATATACTCTCCAGACAGATGTCCATGCAGAAGCCACATGCATGCAGCTATGAAGCGGGAACATTTATGAGCTACGACATGAATCTCACTCGAGATCTATTGAACAAAACCAAAATTAGCAGATACACAATCTCTATCCGACCATCCAACTTTCATGTAGACCAGCGTTTCTATACTGGATTTACCCAACGACCCCCACGTCCACTGCGGCCCCCTGCTATTCACACAGTGGAAGACATACGTAGGAACCAACGCCATTTTTATTTCCTTGCTGGACATTTGTCGATTCAGAATTTGGTCTTACTCGGCTACTTTGCAAATTTCCGGATATTTGCCCCTCATCTCCAGCCAAAACTCTATGAGATTCACGATGGATTTGTGCAGCATTCTGGCAGGTTACGGCGTAACTCCAGGAGCTTTTTGGGTGTTGTCGTCCTCCACGGCGTCAGCTTGACACAAATGGGTTTTGAATAAGAGAAACAAATCTTTGAAACCCGGGAACCTCTATTGCCCCAGTTCCATTTGGAGTTTGAGAAAGTGTGCACAAATTGTGTTTTTCGTCTAGCTGAGATACATCTCGGACTCTTCAACAAATTGTGTCAGTGCATATGGGGAAGGCTGGTGAAAAGGGACATCTCCACTTTTGTGACACAAAGATAAAGTTTGTTTTTGAAAGCGTGAATTTTCTCTGTTTCCTCAATGATTATCATCTATCGTCCCTGCAGCAACATCAATATGTTGAGTCTGCCAAAAATGTCCACCAAATACACTAACTTCAGCAGCCACGTCGCACCCACAAAGTTCGGAAGCAACTTCATCTTCTTCTTCTTGCGCAGAAATTGAGCTACTCAGCTCGGAGAACGAAAATGCGGTCAAGAACTTTGCCTTTGGAAAGCCAGCACACTGGCGCATGGAGAAGAAGCATTTCGTATTCAGCCCCTATATTCTGGCATAGCAGACTAAACAGGCACATTCTTAAGGCTTTCACCCTAGTTCGTTGTCTTCACAGTCGTGTCCAAAACTGCCTTGAGATCACCAGGTAAAGGTGTCACTGCAAGAACTTCTCAGTACAAAATGCAACGAGTGATTTTATAACTGACAAGCGATCATAACATTTTGGGGCGGGGTTTCTGTATCCAGGGGACTGTTGTCCGGCAAGGACGCAATGCACTGGGGATAGCCAGCGAGTTTCTGAGATATTTTCTCTGATTGTGAAGACGAACTTGAATATACTCATGTTTTATTATGATAGATGGTTCTACATTATATTATGACCTATGCAGGCCTACAAAGAAGTGTGACAGCCCACAATCCCTTCTATAGATTGACATTCGGCAGACCTCTCGCAAACGCCCCTGACAACCCACTCGTGACCTACCGGTGGATAGACTCTCTGATTAGATTCTCATCCATACCTTGAAATCAATGTTGATTCAACATTTATTAGGTTCACCATGGCATGCATCAACTTCTTCAAAAATCTAAAGCATCCAAAAAATGCTATCCAACCATCAACCTACACAATTAGCATCACTGGCTTCTGGGATGATCTGGGGGTGCAATCAGGATAAGGATATAATTTTATTCATCCTAACAGCAAAAACAGACATTGATGACATTGAAAAGCAATATAAACTATACGGACATGCCTGATTATACAAATATTGAACTGTAAAATATACAACAAAATGATGCAGTTAGCAAAACAGTTTGCTGTGGGAAGGGAGATTACTACACTAAGACCAAAACTGGTCGCTGTCATAGGTGCCCCTTTTTTTAATTGTCTGTCTCTTACGCGTAATCAACTGTTGTGTGTGATGATGCATGGACTGTGTTACCCGATGCATTCATTTGTGATATTTTATTTAGATGGCAGTAAATTTACAAGTTTTATGTGTCATGCAGTAGTGCATCGTGTAGCACATAATTCAAGTAAACAAAATGTTTATGGAAATACAAAAAAATAATGTGTATATAAATAAACTTTACCCTGGTATTTCAATGTGGTAATTAACCAGGTGTATTTTCTAAGATATTTAACATAACATTTAAATCATCACATAATGTTTCTATTGTTACAATTAATATTTTTACAGCCGAATTTGTAAACTTGGTTTACTTTACACTGTCACTGGGGATATTTCTTGACATATTTATGTGTCATGCACTAATGCATCTTGTAGCACATAATTCAAGTAAACAAAATCTTTATGGAAATACAAAAAAAATAATATGTATATAAAGAAACTTTACCCTGGTATTTCAATGTGGTAATTAACCAGGTGTATTTTCTAAGAATATTTAACATAACATTTAAATCGTCACATAATGTTTCTATTGTTACAATTAATGTTTCTACAGCCGAATTTGTAAACTTGGTTTACTTTACACTGTCACTGAGGACATTTCTTGACAGATTTTCAACAACCAGTAGTGGTGACGCCTAGTGGCGAAGTGGTAATGAATGATTGTTTGTTCCATGTCTCTCCGCCATGTGGACAACGCGGAGCGACAATGACAGAAGTTAAAAGTTTTTTAGACTAGTTTTCTGGCTTGATGATACACTTCTGTAAGTTATTTCAATTAATATTACACTACATAAACCAAGAATAACTTTTAGTATTCAATTGAACGCTATTCGTCGTTGCTTAATTATGAAGTTGTAGGCCTAAAATTCAGAACCTTGGCCTTGCACTGCAGCGTGCTCTATTTAGCGGACAGTGTCGTCACTGTCGACAAAACGTGAACGGTGTCTTAAATAGGCATAGAAGCAAGTTATCATTTTATCTGCATATTATTTAAACTCTACACTAGAGACTGCTACAGTGATTGAACAATCATCGAATACATTTTCCTTGCAGTTACTATTTAAAAACATTTACGATGTCTTAAAGAGTTACATATTGGTCTAGTTACCTAAATTCGTACGTCGCGAAATTCCGTGGCACTTAGGTATTTACTATTGTGTCGTTTTTTTCTTAAACCTAAAACGGTTGCACTGAATGATGACAATCCACATAGATGTGTTAATAATTGTATCTGCCATTTCAACATATATTTTCACTGAAGCAGTCAAATGAAGAGAAAAACGTCAATCTACCAAGTCAGAAACACTACTAAAAATAAGTAAAATGGATGAACTTCATATAGTCTATCAATGCACAAACTTGGGACTTACATGGAAAATATTATTAAATTATGCCTGGCCATGGCCTGGGTGTCTATTGTGACAATGCTGTCATGTTTATGCCGATAGGCTATACTATAGTTAGTAACAATATTATGTATAAACATACAAACGTACATTATACTGTCTTTTCCAGTTATGTTGTAGCCTTAGCCTAGGCTAAGCCTAGGGAGTGGCCATTATGTACCAGTGATGACGGGGTAGGGTGGGCCTGGGCCTGTAGAATCAGGGGAGACATTGGTTGGAAATATAACTGACACCAACATACTGTGCACTGACATGTGACCCACCCCCAGTCATGTGTACTGAAATCTGACTTTGACTGCTGTAAATTGACAAACATATTATTGTTAGCAAAATTCTGTGCATGCAGAAAATTGACCCAAAACCTGTTCTGTTACATCTCAAGAAATCTGAAACCCTCCCAAATGTCAACACTCATAACTGACCCATCCATGATTCCTCCAGCCCGTCCAACTGATTATAACTACCATGAAAGCTGATTTCAAATGTTTTCAGATTTTCTGTGGCTAAGATGGTGCCACCTGTAATTCAGGAAGCCATCAACACGTACAACAATATTCTTACTAATTATTCAGGTAAGATATGTTAAGATTTATTAGTAAGAATAAGGGTAAATATTTATTGTAATTGTTTATTGCTATGTTTGATATAACAGATTGGCAAAAGATTATACTTCTACTGTAGCAAGGCACTTTTGTGTGGATGATTTCGTAATCCTTCAATTTCATGCCATTGATGAAAACCACTCAGTCAATAGCCTGTATTGAACTTGCTATTGCTTTGAATAGAATATTTTTGCTGTGAATTACATCAGATGTTTGATGATATAGAACTATGTATGTATTAGCAACATTTTGTTCTGGGAAGAAGTGTTTGATAAATAAATTTGGGGAACTCTTTACCAAGATGAAACTAAGAAAACTGTCATCAGTTACTAGTCTGTCTTCTTTGCCACATAGATCCCCGGTCATCAAAATGGTTTCTCATGTCCAGTCCATGGCCGGCATTACTGACCGTCATCACATACCTTATCATTGTGATGAAGGGCCCGAAATGGATGGAGAAGAGGCCAGCATTTGAACTGCGATATGTGCTGATAGGCTACAACTTCTGCCTTGTGCTGCTTTCGGTCTATATGTGTTTTGAGGTGTGTCAACAATTTGTTTGTCTGTTTGTTTACATAGCTCTAGAGTTCAATAAGCATGGTTCAACTAATGCAGGTTATTGATTTCACATGTATGTATGTTATTGAATGTTTGCACAAGGGTTAGGTTTATATATACCCACAACTTTTGTTAACTGCAGTCTATGTTAGCATAAACAATTCTCCCCTCTCTTCCCCCCCCCCCTTCTCTCACCCTCCTCTCTGTTTCTCTATCTCTCTCTCTCCATTTCTCTTGTCTCACTTATCATCTCTCTCACTGTCTCTCCATTTTGAGCTAAAATTCTCTTTTGGGTAAAGACAACAACATATATTTAAAAGAAGTAAAGATCAAAGTTATTTTTTCAATTACAATAAACCATTAAAAAAACAGTTCAAAATGTAATCCAAATCATTGTTTTCAGTTCTTCATGGTGTCATTCATGCAGCCAGGATTCAGTCTCTTGTGTGCATCCGTCGACTACAGTAACAAGCCATCGGCTGTCAGGGTAAGACCAGAGTACACAGTGCCAAATCACCCACAAAATGTCCCAAATACTCATATGTTGTCCTGTGTCCACTTTATGGTGGTGATGTTTTGAGTAGTTAGTGACCAGATTGTATTCCCATGTAACATGTATGAAGTAATCATCTCAGAAGTGACAGATTAAAATGTTGCAAGATGTGGTGTTAAAATTTCTACAATTCTAGTCACCCAGGCGATACCTGACATATGACATTGTTTGCGATGGTTTGGTTTAAAACATGATTTGTCACCATGTTTTGACTCTTACCACTTACTGCATATTAAGCCTACTAGCCTTTAGGGCAGCAGCGAAGCTCATCCACGCCAGTGTCTCATGCCAACCTCTCGAGGCTGTCACAGCTGTGTCCTGCCTCCATATTTTAACTCACCCAGCACTTATTTTACAATCTGTTTTTGATTCGGATAAAAATTTGCAAAGCTGGTCTTTTTAAAGGTTCTTACCAATTTGGTAAGATCATTTTGGTAAGATTATAAACAAATTAAATGTTATTTAAAATTATTTTTTTTACAAGAAAGACAGACTGGCTATTGCCATTGTAATCAAACTCTACATGTTCACTTTCACTATCTAATTCACAATTTTACCTTTGCAGCTGGCCAAGATATGCTGGTGGTATTGGTTCTCAAAGATAATAGAATTAGCTGACACAGTGAGTAACTCTATTTTGTCATACTTATACCGAGATTTGAGGTTACGCCTATGAGGCTGCCGTTTTTATACAACTAGATTTTTAAACATTATTTCTTAGACAACATGTTTGTTTATTGGAGGCTGGATATCCTTGCTCAAAAAGCTTTATCTGGCTAAGGAGCATTCTAGCTATTGATTCTTGACAGTTGCGTAATCACACATAGTTGTTAGCACAGAATAATTGTCAAGGATGCATGTCCTCCATCTCACTGGAAACATTCATTGCCATGATAATAAACAAGCAAATGAGCCCATATTCCACACATCATATATGAGTAATTTAACTAATTAATACTCCAAATTTTGTTAAGATACATTCAGTATTTTCAAGTAGTGGCTGTCCATATATACAGCATGATAGTGTGGTAAAGAGCGAACGGGTAATTAGTGGTAACTTACGTGGCTCGCTCTTTATGTTCGGTTGCTGCGTTGCGTTCTGTGGTCGCCGTTGATCCTGAGCCAGCACATCGGAAGTATGATGTCTTGCTCGGGTGGATCGGTGTGGCGCACTTGGTATGGGTGTGGTTGGGGTTTATATACAGGGCAGGGGTATTGGTGTGCAGTGGTGTGTGCAAGGGGTAGTGGGTGGGTGTCGATGAGCAGTGCTACCATCTGGTGACTACCACATTCCTCCCTCCTTATGACGTTTGATCGCCAACCATATATTCAATTTGAACTCCATTTTAAAACTTAATATAATTATGTAAGTAATAATTAAAAATTTTGTTAATCCAACAACCTAGTCAATTTAATAAACCAATTAATTTAATAATCGTTAAATAAGTATACACCGTGTATAATGAACGTATTACCAGTGATTGTTATGGACAGGGTTAGTACTATAAACATTCAAAAACTAAAACTCTTCATAACATAGTAATGTGGTGGGCAACGAAATATTGTTGCACTAGTCTTATTTGACCAGGCAGTGCAAGTGCAGGGTTCTGTTGACAGCATAAGGGGGCTGATGCCCGGCTGTCGTGATATTTGCATTCTATACCTTATAAAACGCTTGTGCGTTGAGGGTGGCCACACGAAGCACTACCCAGCTTGGCAGATTGCGTAGTGCTGCAATGTACCGTGCCTGATGCACCAGCTCATATGGGTGTCCGTTGTTATGACCCCGTGGTGACAACAGGGGGGCATCTGTTTCCAACACCAGTCGGTATAGGTCGATCTGTCGTGCCAGTTCGCTAAATCCTGGCGCGGACACCGACTTGTTGGTGATTCCAAAGACACTGTTGGTAAACTGCCGTACCCACTGCCTGTAGTCTGCCAGACTACCGGTGAAACAGTGCACATGTATAAACTGGCGTTGATGGGTGTGCTTTTCTAGTATTGCCAGAGCTTCGCACATGACACTCGAGAAAGGAACGCGTGCGTTCCCACGCAGGTGGAGAACCAGCGGCTTTTCCAACTCCTTAGCCAAGGCAATATGCTTTTCTAGCAATAGTCGTTGGCTGGGAAGCGAATGTAGTGGCTCCGTATAATCGAGGCCACATTCGCCTATCGCCGCGCAGTCAGGACTGCAGATCTTGGCTTGCACCCTGTCCCATGATTCACTATCAAGCGACTTTGCCAGTCGAGGGTGAACACCGTATGTGGTTTTTATAACCACCGTCTGATGACTGACGGTGACCCCCTTTATGACTGGTCGCAACCAGTCGTCTGGAAAGACGCGGTTATCCACCACTGCGGTGAGGCTGACCTTACTATCACCTCGCCAGAGGGAGAAGGCCGTTTCCCACGCTGGGACAGGTTCCGTGATAAAATCAAATGGAACAGCAGTTCTCTCCTGGGTCCCTGTCTCCTGGTGTTTCCTCGCCCTCGTCTCCCTAGCCTGCAGTAATTGTAGGTGGCAGTGGGCATCCATGGCGAACTCCGTTATAATGGGAGTCTGATGTAGTGAGGCAGACGGGACTAGCCATTCCCTGAAGATGTCCTGCTTATGGGGTGGCATCTCCGCCAACATCCTGCCCATGCTGTCCCAGTTGAGGAGCGCCACTGGGTGATTGGGTGGACTCAGCTGGATGTTGACGGCAGCGATAGGTCGGCCTATCATCTCAGCTACTTCGGCTAGCATGACCCGCATGGCCATGTTAGATCGGGAACCTTGCTTTGGGTACCATCCTCTCTTTCTAAATAGGACGACTAGTTCCTCAAATGTGTGAATGAGGGCCATTCTCCGTGCACTCTCGAGGAGTTCGATCATGGAGTATGCCCACCTAGCAAAATGTGGGGCAAACTCTCCTTTTTGCCTATCCTCCACAGAATGTTCGGCCAGATGCGCCCGTAGGGGAGGTATGGCGCCAAACTGCTGCTCACACAGCCAGCAAGCCGTATCCGGATGGAAATGCCAAGGTAAATGTATTACCTCGACATGGAGTCGCATGCAATTGGTGGTTACGTTACACACGGTGCACTTTCCTAGCCCAGCTTGCACCCTTCTCCTCTTTCTGGGTGGGGGCATTTCGGCAGTAGACGACGCATGTTTCGTCGCCGCCATCGCTTGCCGAATACTATAGGGGGGGCCCTGGCCTCGAGGTCTCTGGCCCCTTCTCCCGTGACAGAACTATTGTCTGTCGCCGCTGGGGTTACCCCTGTGCATATGGTGCGTACTAGCGGCGGTGGTGCAGGAAAATGGTGTATGGTGCGTTGGGGTGGTGTCCCTGTGTATAGGGATGACGTGGTAGGGATGGTCACGTGGGTATTCTGTAGCAGAATTGGGGTTCGTGCGAGGGGTAGTGCATGGATATTTTGATTCGCTGGTATCTCCGTGTATAGAGGTGATGTGGTAGGGGTGGTCGTATTGGTATTCGGTAGCCAAATTGGCACCCTGGCACCTTGCACTACTTGGGCGTATGTGGGGGGCGGACGTGTGTGGGCAATGGCGTCTAATGACACCTGCACGCCACCCAGTGTCACATGTGGCACCAAGTTGCCTTGTGCTGCGTTCACTAGGTGCTGGAGGTCGCCCAGTGCGGCAGTCCGAATAGAGACTGACTGGGTTGTTGGCCGATTTTTGGGCCTCCAGTTCCTGACAGGGCTAATGGTACCATCAGTATCGGTGGCACCCATTTGTAACATAAGCATTGCAATTACGGTTAGTCGTCATACCTGCAGGGTCGATTGATGAGTCGACCCCCGCGGGTAATTCGCGGGATTTTCCCCTGTGTGGTGGTCATTTCCAATTCTCGCCTGATTAGTGGTTGATTAGCGTTGAACAATGACTCAACCCCGTCTAGCGGATCATCAATGGGCGTGACCTCGGTGGGAGGCTCACCCAAATTGAGGATTGCCTGTCGTTTCCGTCTTACCCATAGGGGGATATCACGGTCGTCGCATACCCAAAGCTTGTCATGGTGCTTCACGTATTCCCGCTTACGACCCGCGATACGGTATAAGAAACGCGACACTACTTTCGTAATTACAAATGGTCCCTTCCATATTGGGAGTAATTTTTTACTTTGCCCCAGTATTGTCCCAGAGTTACGGATATACACTAGGTCACCCACATCAAACGTTCTTTCTCGAATTGGGGCTCGGGTGTCATAATCTTTCTTCTGACGGTTTTGTGCCATGCGTAGATTATTCCGTGCTGCAACAGAAGCTGTCCGGATTTTCTCAACCAAATCCTTGAGATAATTAGCCGGTGATTGTCGCATGGAATTTACGTTAGGAAGCCCGAATAGGATCTCCTCAGGCATGCACACTTCTCGTCCTAATAGCAACATATTTGGTGTGAATCCGGTATTTCGATTCACCGTGGCTCGTAGGCTCATCCCCAGTGTAGCCAGGTGTTCGTCCCATTGGGACATCTTATCAGTAAGATAACACCTGATAAAGGAGAGAACCATTTGGTTTTGTCGCTCTACTTGACCATTGGAACAGGGTCGGTAGGGTGTTGTCCTAGTCTTTTCGACTTGCATTAACTTACACAAATCTGTGAACAATTGGCTATCAAAATTCCTGCCCTGGTCGGTGTGTACCTGTAGGGGGGCGCCATATCTGGTAATCCATTGTTCAAAGAACGTCTTAGCTGTTATTTCAGCTGTTTGTTCAGGCAGTGCATGTAGCTCTAGCCAACGGGTAAATTGATCCAGGATCATAAGTACGTACTTATTCCCAGATTCGCTCGTTGTAAATGGCCCTAGAATATCTAAATGTACACGTTCCCCAGGGATCCCCGCCTGGTAATGGAGCAACTGTGCACGCTGTGGTCGTCCCACTTTGTTAATGTGGCATACCGCGCAAGTGTCCACAAACAATTGGCAGTCCCGGCACATACAGGGCCAGAAAAAACTTTTCCCTAGTTTTGCGAAGGTTTTATCTCTTCCCCAATGTCCTCCAATGCGATTATCGTGGATCATTTGGAGGACTTCCTGTCTCATTGATTGAGGTACTATTAACTTTAATGTATGGGGACCAGTCTCTTCCTCCCAACAATAATACAAGACCCCATCCTCTATTTGCAGTCGATCCCTATTATTCCATAACTTGCGGGTACCCACACCTTGGAGTTGTAAATCGTTTTGTGTAGGGGGCTCCCCTTCTAACCAGGTGATTACGGGTCGTAATTCAGTGTCTTGCATTTGGGACTTTCGTAATTCCTGTGAGCTGTATTGGTGCATGTAGTTTGGGCCAGTTTGTTTCTCCCCCATTATACCATTAACTTCACTGGATACATTGAGTTGTCTTGTTGCTAATGGTACTACATAGTCAATTTCTTTCTCGAACGTTCCCCACTGGTTGTGTAGTTTTGTACAATATGTACAGCCACCACAAGGTAGAGAACTAAGTTCTTGGCCAGCTTCATAACAATTGCATATTTCATGTTCTTCTGGTATTCTTGATAATGCATCGGCATTGGAATGTCTAACCCCAGGTCTGTGTTGGATAGTCATGGAGTACTGAGACAATTCCTCCAGCCACCTACCAAGCTGGCCTACAGGGTGTTTGAAGCGAAATAACCACGTGAGTGACCCATGATCTGTCCTTATAGTAAACTCACGGCCAAGCAGGTAGTGTTTGTAATGGCGTGTGAACATTACTATAGCCAGCAATTCCTTACGTGTGGTGCAGTACCGTTGTTGTATTGGCGTCAAGGTGTATGACGCAAAGGAAATTGGACGTATTATTCCATTCTGTACCTGATACAGGGCTGCGCCAATTGCCACGTCTGAGGCATCTGTATCAAGGATGAATGGGTCTACATTGTTGGGGAAAGCCAGCACTGGCGTGGTTGTCATTACGTGCTTTAGTTCTTGAAATGCCGTTTCACACGACTCAGTCCATTCGAATGGCTGTTTTGGTTTGGTCAGTGCATAGAGTGGTTTCATTTTTTCAGATAATCCCTGAATAAATTCCCTATGATAGTTGACAAATCCCGTGAACTTACTCACTTGCAAAGCATTCATTGGTCGTGGCCAATTTAGTACACTCTGGATATGATGTTTAGTGACGGAAACACCCTCTCGGGACACTTTACGTCCAAGGAAGCGAACCTCTGTGCTAAACAAAGAGCATTTTTTTGGTTTTAGTTTTAAGTTGTGTACCTCAAATCTCTGGAGAACGACGTCCAGGTTTTCGAGGGACTCCTCAAAGCTCCTCCCCAGTACGATTACGTCATCTAGGTATACTAGTACTTTGTTCCATGCGAGACCGCGTAAGACAAGATGCATAACCCTTTGGAACGTGGCAGGTGCATTACATAAACCCTGGGCCATTCTGACATGTTCGAAGAGGCCATATTTGGTTAGGAACGCCGTCTTATGACTGTCGCGTTCATCTACCATTATCTGCCAATACCCGCTGGCCATGTCTAAAGTGTGGAACCACAGAGTACCTGTCAAATTATCAATACACTCTTCGATCAAGGGCAACGGAAAAGCATCTTTAACAGTTTTCACATTTAGTTGTCGATAATCTACTGTATATCTTACTTCCCCATCTTTTTTTCTTACTAACACGGGTGCAGATGCCCACTCTGATGAAGATGGCTTTATTACATTGGCATCAAGCATGTTATTCAGTGTCTTCTCCTCCTCACTCTGGAATTTTAGTGGAGTGCGTCTTAGTCGCTCTCTGACCGGGTCTTCATTATAAGTGCTTATGCGATGGCGTATAAGAGTGAATCTTCCTAAATCGTTACTGTCCTTGGAGAATACGCTACCATATTTAGCTAGTAATAGCCCCAATGCGACTTGTTCTCTAATAGAAATGTTCTTCTTTGCTTTGGTAAACATGTCCTCTAAGTGTGGAGGTATTTGTGATTCCACCTCCTTAAGCATAGTGGAGACTTGTGTCTCGTCTTGGCTATCATCTGGAATAAGGGATACTGCTATAGGCGATGGTGTCTCATTAATCCTGTTTACCTCTTCCCACGAAGGCCCATTATCACCACTAGTATTCCCCGTCATTTCAGTACGACTGACCTGTATGCTTTCTTGACAGGACTCTGAGCTAGTATCTAATATGGAATCCATTTCCACAGCCTGGACTAGTATTTTCCCTCTCTGCAATGTGACTGGTTTGTTGGAATCGTTTATAATCTCCATAATAACGGGTCCAATTCCCCCATTAATTATACAAGATGGGATTATTAACTCGTCTGTCATTTTCGGTGAAGTAACGTAGACATTGCAAGAAGGGTTAGTGCACTCTACCATCACATTAGCTCTATGTTTTGGGAGAATTACAGTGCGTTGCACTACTTGAATTCTACTAATACTGTACTTCACTGCTGGCCCCTTCTTCATCAGGGCATGAACAGTGGTGCCGTCCATTATTACAGTGCTGTTATCGATATCCACAATACAGTGATGCTTTAACAGAAAATCAAGCCCAAGAATAAAATCATCTGTTATCGGTCCCACAGCCACATCGATGTTGTACTGATTTTGTTGTATGGTTATTGGGAGTTTCTTGATTAAATAGCACTGCATATACGAGTCGTGTTCTGCATTCTTAATGGTTATGAACTTCGAGGTCATAGTGCACACATGTCCTAATGAATCAATAAAGGATTGACTGACCATTGACATTTGGGCGGCAGTGTCTACTACCATGAGCGTATCCTGCCCATAAATTGTGGCTGGTATTAACAGTGTGTGGCCTACTGTTGGACTCAGGTGAGTACTTCTGACTGTCACATGTTCTCCATTATCTTTGTCCTGTTTATTGGACATGTCTAGGAGCTCATTGCTATTTGGGTGTGTTTGTTGGTCAGTAGTCCAAAGTGCTTCTGTAGCTGTTGTATTTACTTTGACACCTGCCCCAATACTACACAGAGCATCTACTTTAACACCTACTCCATCACCATTGTCCTGACTAGTGGATATGTTGGAGGTTGTATTAGCACCTCTGTGCCTTGTCTGGTCAATCTCCCATTGTGGTATTGTAGCTACCCTAACGCTCGCCCCATTGGTGATACCTACTCCATTATAATTGTCCGAACTGGTGGACATGCATGGAGTTGGTATGTTATTATTGTGTGTTGGTTGGCCAATACCCCAAAGGGTGGTGGTGGTGGACCCATGGCCAACTGGGTTCACCTTATTTAGTTTGACGGTGGTTTATCCGTCCCCTCACTTTTTCTGTTGGAAGTGGCGGGGAGATCACGACGAGGACTGATACTTCGGCTGTAATTGTTATCTGGAGGCTGATAATATCTTCCCCGGTTATCATCATGAGGGGAGTTATGAGTCATATACCGTTCACGAGTATCGTCCCGATTATCCTCTCGTGAGGGGTTATGGGTCTTATATTGCCCACGAATATTATCATCCCTCCCACCATGCCTACCGCCATGCTCACGAGTCCTATATCTCCAACGCCTTGCATCCTCCTCCCCATTATACCTGCCATCAGGTTGACTGTCTCGGAAACCCCTTCTACTGTGATGTCGTTTAGGGCTGCGATACCTGCGACTATCGTCAGAATCCGTGCTATTGGTGCTATTACTGCTATTGCTACGGTGTCTCTGAACCTGACGTTTCACTGGCGAGTCCCGTCGTGATAGTGTATTCGAGCATTCCCTGGCCAGATGACCCTTGCCTCCGCATTGGAAACAACTCAGGGGAGACGGGGAGCGCCGTCTCTTATTGGCACAGTCACGTGACCTGTGACCCTTCCCCCCGCATGTGAAGCAAGTGTCACTTGGTGGGCGTCCCAGGGATATAGTTGACTGCTGTAGCTGTCTCACTACACCCTGTACTACCTGGTCAACCAAAGTTGTCTCCTCCGAGCATTTTCCGGTCAAATTGACTGCAGACTCATCGCTGAAGGCAACTTGTCGGTTAGACAGGTTACGACCGCCAAATGTACGCGTTGCACATTGGATGTGCAGTACCGCTTCCACTGCCGTCCTAATTGTTGTCGGGTCACTAAATTTCATGGCTTCCTGGGCGGCATTCCGATCGCGGATGCCCCGTAGGAAGGCTGGTACTGATAAGTTATCGTACAAGTCCTTGTTCATATCCGGATAAGCCTCCACTGTTAGTGCGTATACCCTATCTGCGAAGGTATCTAAACTCTCACCCTCCTCCTGTTTTAGAACTGACAACTCTGCTCTGAGAGTTGTCCTAGCGACGGGTCTGGTGTGGCCATATCTCATACCGAGGTACTCTATGCAATCACTATAGTCATAGCGTTCGTCTTTGGGTAGGCTTCTATGAGCCGTTAGAGCTGGCCCTCGAAGGCATGACACCAATCGTGTCATCTTTTCATTTGGGTCCCAGTTGTAAGCCTCGGCTATGAATTCGAACTGGTGAATCCAGTTATCCCATTCACCTGGTTTCCCATCAAACTTGTCGATAGTGACATTTCTGTCACTTGGCCTACGAGATATCTCGAGACCATTTCTATTGTCCTGGCGTCGTCGACTGTGGTTGGGATGTTCCATTGGTTGGTCATCCCCAGGTTCAGTGAAGTACCGATCATGGCTAGATCGTTCGTATTGGTATCGTTGCGGACCATCGTAATCACTGTTGGAGAGGGTGTCTCTTGTATCGACATGCACTGCTTCCGTTGACAGGGACTTGTGCTCATCGCGATGCTTAGTTGTGTACTTTGGTCGGGCTCCTGAAGAGAACCCGGCACATATTTCCACAACCGGGCCTCTTTCCGGGCCGAACACCTTTGCCTGTAAGGCACGTACGGTTGCTTCAATTGTGTCCTGTTTGTTTAGTTTCTCAGTTATTTCAAACAACGATTTCTGCATCGATTCGATGACAGATTCATTCCTGTCAAACCTATCCTCTAGTTGAGAGAATCTGGCCCCAAGCTTGGTTATGCTGTCGTAAATACGCTCTGTTGAGACTGTACGACTAGGGCTACCAAATTCAAATTCGTCCGTTTGTTTGACATCCTCTGTAGTTGTTTGATTGTCGATTTCTGAATCGACATTCCCATTACCCTGAGGGTTTTTTTGTCTTCTTGGTGGTGCCATGTTCAGTAGCATTTAGTCTGTCATTATATGGCTATACAGTACGTTTCAAACTGTGGATGGTATACCCAATTAGTTTAGAAGATGATTATTTTAAAAGACAACTACCGGACAATAATTTATGAATTATCAACTATCAATTGTTATCTGTAATAAGGCACAGTGTAACAAAATTCCCCTTCATGCCGTTCTATATAGTTGCAAACGGTGGAACTGATATCCTCGACTTATTGACTAATGTCAGCGAGTTATCGTTAACCATCAGCGTTATTTCAACTAGATAACCAGTTTAACGAATGTTGTGTGGAGACAATGAATTTCATGTTGGCATACACCGCGAGTGGACAATGCGCTTTGTCCGCGAAGTCACCCGTGTGTAATTGCCAATTGAACCACGCCCTTGTCGCTGCGTGGCGAGGTACAAGGGAATGTGCAAGTATTTAATTACAGTCAACTAGCATCGCAATATATACAAGCTTCGTAGTCAAAATTTATATGTACTTGGACAACATAAATATAACTTAGTAAATTGTCGTATTCATTGTTCTCCTGGGCGTTACCCGTATAACCAGTTTGCCGTTTTTCCGAATAAGTTTCGGTACAAAAATAGACCGAATAAACGAGAACGCGTATAATTTCACACAGTCTAGTCGAATTGACGTTTGAAATTATATCGACTTAGTTCCCTCGGTAAACTGGTGCGTAGTTGTTGTTGTCATGGGCGTTGCCCCGTATAACAAATTCGTTGTCTTTCCGAATAAATTCAGAAAAAGTTGAACGAATGAACGGAACTGCGCAACAATTCACATAGCATCGTCAATTTGACGTTTGGAATTTGCGACTTAGTTCCCTCGGTAAACTGGTGGCGTAGTTGTTGTTGTCATGGGCGTTGCCCCGTATAACAAATTCGTTGTCTTTCCGAATAAATTCAGAAAAAGTTGAACGAATGAACGGAACTACGCAACAATTCACATAGCATCGTCAATTTGACGTTTGGAATTTGCGACTTATTTGCCCAAAATGTATTTGAACAACTTTTCACGTTGGCCTACAAAGGCGCGTGGACGTACATATACTTCTGGTACCAATGTGGTAAAGAGCGAACGGGTAATTAGTGGTAACTTACGTGGCTCGCTCTTTATGTTCGGTTGCTGCGTTGCGTTCTGTGGTCGCCGTTGATCCTGAGCCAGCACATTGGAAGTATGATGTCTTGCTCGGGTGGATCGGTGTGGCGCACTTGGTATGGGTGTGGTTGGGGTTTATATACAGGGCAGGGGTATTGGTGTGCAGTGGTGTGTGCAAGGGGTAGTGGGTGGGTGTCGATGAGCAGTGCTACCATCTGGTGACTACCACAATAGCGACATCAGTTTCTGGAACCAACACTGACTGTCAAGCCGTGTCTTGTATCCAGGTGTTCTTCATCCTGCGCAAGAAGAATGGACAGGTCACGTTCCTCCATGTCTACCATCACGCATCCATGGTCCTGCTCTGGTGGGTCGGGGTTAAGTTTATCCCCGGTGGAGAAGGTTAGTAGGATCACTGTCTCAGAGTCAACCTAGAACTTTTAGTTTTTGACTGTGACCTTGAATGTGATTTTAGACTGTTAAAGTTCTAGTTGTTTCCAGCGCTCTGCAACATTCTATTAACTGACTAGTCTGTGTTATTGTGGCTACAGTGTAATGGTCTTATGAGGTTTCATTCAACTAGTCTGACCTTTATAATTATATGCTGGGACTGACAGTGGTCACTGCTAGGGTGCTTGTCATCCTGAGTGATTCTTTTACGTCCCAAATTGAGATGGAACAGACATTAACGTGATCCCCAAGTCACGAGGGATACACAGTCCCCAAAGTTGAGAGCCAGTTTTTACACCAAATATCATGCCTGCCCAGTCCAGGTTTCAAACTCAGAGCACTGGCTTGCCAGGCAGATGTGCTAACCACTACACTAGCCGCTCTCCCAAAGGAATATGCAATCGTTTTTATTTATTCCATGTTACGTTGTTGGGGTTTCTGTGTAATTAATGTGTTGCAAATGTTAAATTAACAAAGTTATATGCATCATTCTAAAGACAATGTTTGTCTCAAAAGAATATTGGTTTGTATATCTGAATAATTTGGCCATATTTCATGACCTTTGTCTTCACTACTGGAATGTAACATGACCAGTGTTATGTGACATAAACTAGAAAAGGGCAGGTTTCATTCAGTTGATTGTTTCCTTGAAGTTTGTCGTAAGTCAATTCTCCTTGTGGTTTAAATAAAAATGGTTACATCTCTTATCTCATTCAACCTAACTAAGACATCAGCCAGGAGCTTCCACCAGTCTTGTTTAAGCTCATAAACAGACAACAGTCAAATTTGTAGAAAAAAGTTGTGGTTCATAGAATAACATTTGGACAGTCAAGATGTTAAAATAGCTGCTGCTTATATCACATGAAATTATATTTCATTACAAATTATCAGACTGCACATTATATCTATGTTATAGGAAGTGATAAAACTATACCTAGTATTTTAAAATCTGTTTTTCTTTTACACAACTAGGAATTTGAAATTCACCTTTGATGTTTTGACTACCATCGGCAGTCTTCGTTAGGAACTGTTCTTCCTATGCTCTCCAGATCTTGTACCTAGTATTCTGTATGAGGTACTATTTCAGAATGTTTATCTTTGCAGCCTACTTCTCAGGTGTGGCGAACAGTTTCATTCACATATTCATGTACAGCTACTATCTGCTGGCGGCGTTTGGCCCACACATGCAGAGATATCTCTGGTGGAAGAGGTACATGACCAAGATGCAACTTGTAAGTTTCTTGAATGGATGTGTGGTCCAGCTTCCCTGTTTGTTGCATTTGACATGTCATAAACAAAAATATACATCATGAATTTGAACATTCAAAGAGCCATTTTCTTTAATTATGTATACCACTGTTTTGTAGTTTTTTTTATCATGTTTTATATTTTGATGCTTAACATTTTATGTAGTCTTACATTTCTTGTTTTATTTTCTCTATCTTACACGTACTGTTCTGCTGATCATGTGCATGAACACATTCTTGTTCAGTTTTGTTTAACCAATTCTTAGCAACATTAATTTTTACTATTATTGATATAATAGCATTTTAATTGATTGTAAACACTACCAAACAGAGTTATACATTGGATTTTAGTGTACAAAGTTATTGTTACTTTATTTATTTATAAATGTATCAATTATTACTATTATTTTATTTATTTATAAATGTATCAATTTATCTTCTTTGAGTAACAAAGCGATATAAAGTGCCTTAGCACACTCAGTTAACATGGCTCTGATAAACTAAAAATTGCAAAAGTAGTTCCAATTTTCAAAAAGGATGACCCAACTCTAATAACAAATTACAGGCCAATTTCTCTCCTTCCAACTATTTATAAAGTACTAGAGAAAATAATCCATAATCAGATATCTACTTATTTTATTGATTCCAAGCTATTTTTTGATAATCAGTATGGGTTTAGACCTAACCATTCAACAGATTATGCATCACTCGAACTAGTAGATAGAATAATTACTCAAATGGACAAAACACAAATACCAATCAGTATTTTTTTTTACCTTTCCAAGGCTTTTGACACTATTGACCATTCGATATTATTAAACAAGTTAAGATATTATGGTATAGATGGCAAGACTCTTCTTTTATTCGAAAGCTATTTAAGCAACCGGAAACAGTATACCGAATTTGAAGATACCACATCTGATACTTTACCTATAAAAGTAGGTGTGCCACAAGGGTCCATCCTTGGACCACTGTTATTTACTATATATATAAATGATTTTTCACAAGCAAGCCAAATGTTTAAATTTATAATGTATGCTGATGATACCACTTTATTTAGCACAATTGAAATTTTTAGTGATAAAGCACACAATAGAAATATAGAATCTGTAATAAATGAAGAACTCCTCAAAATAATTTAGTGGCTTAATATTAATAAGTTGTCACTAAATAAAAGTAAAACTAAATATATGACCTTCCAAATGCCAAACAAATCTACACAGAGTCTATTTCTCAAAATTGATAATATAAATATTGAGAGAGTGGAAGAATTTAACTTCTTAGGTTTAACTCTAGATACTAACTTAAATTGGAAAAAACACACTGAAAAAATATCAAATAAATGTTCCAAAACTATAGGAATATTAAATAGATTAAAACATGTGTTACCTTTAGAAATAAAAATTATTTTATATAATGCACTGCTACTATCTCATATTAATTATTGTATTATGACCTGGGGTTACCAAGGAAACAGATTAACGAAAATTCTAAAGAAAGCGGTGCAAATTATAACATTAAGTAAATACAATTCACATACAGAACCACTTTTTAAACAACTCATCATACTAAAAGTAGAAGACATGCTAAATTTACAAGAACTATAATTTATTTCAAATACAAACATCAAAATTTACCCGTTTACTTATTAAATTGGCAGTTAACCCCAAATACCAGCACACACAAATATGACACTCGAAGAGCAACTGAACTACACACCTTCAGAACTAAACATGAATTTGCAAAAAAGTGTCTTAAATATAACTTACCACATGTTATAAATAATATCCCTGATTTTGTGAAAGATAAGATAGTGACCCATAGTTTGAAAGGATTCTCAAATTATGCTAAAAACCACATGCTACAAAAATACAACGTCACATGCAATATACTAAATTGCTATATATGCCAATTAAATTAATATATTATAAATGAGAAACACAGTTAATAAAAAATGCATCTTTTAAATTTGTATAGTCGCACATTCGTACACGCGAACTCAACACATTACAAAGCACATTACATCAACTAAACAACCATCATACACATTATGTAAGAGAAGACAATTACATTTATTTTTTTAATGTTTGACATAATCATTATATTTTATTATATAAATCCTAGGATTTGATACAATAGTAATATTTTTTTGTAGGTGGCTCCTATGATAGCGATCAGTTTTGATCTTAATAGGAGTCTCCCATCCCTCAGCAACTGTTTTTGTTTCATTTTGTTGCAAAATGTATACTATATTCTGTTGATTGTATATTTTCAGTTGTATTGTATATTTCACATTTCAATATTACTGTACATGCCGGTATGTGTGTATATGTATGTAATACATGTATGTGTGTATATAATTATACATAATTTGTATTTTTTTAATGCTGTTGGGAAAATTAAATCATCCTTATCTATACACACATTTATTGTACTATAAGTTTGTAAATAAAATTACACTTTCAGATCCAGTTTGTTGCGATCCTGGGGCACATCTCAACGGCGACCTTCCTGAACTGTGGCGTCCCCATTGCCTACCAGTGGACCCTCATCTTCTACTCTCTCTCACTCATTGTCCTCTTCTCTAACTTCTACTACCAGACCTACCGCAAGAAGCGAGCAGCCGCCATCTACAAGCACGGCCAGCCAGTGTCTCAGGAACAGGGCGACGTCATCCAGACCAGCGGTCTCGCTAAGGATATGAAACGAGATTAAACAGCTACCTTTTGCTCAAGTGCACATGTAAATGCTTTGTCACAATTATCTGGTGATAAGGTATGTTCCAAATATTGGTGTATGACACTACACAAAATATGCTCTCATCTCTGAACATTGTTCATTTTTACTCATTAGAGTTATTTTTATATCCATAACTAAATGTTTACGTGTAAATTATGTTATTTTATTATGTTGTCATTTTATCAAGATGGCTTCATCAGTACTACTGATAATGGTGATCTGGTCTAGTGACGTCATTGTATATATGAGAAAGTTTGTAATTTCCCTCATCTTGGTTGACCAGTTCACTTGTGTATCTTATCTATGGTATCAATGAAACACCTTGATCAGATGACAAATAATTTACAGGTTAAATTGTTATTTTGGGTATGCCAATAACTCCAGTGAGTTTACATAAAACAATGTCCGGGGAGGGCAGCAACTTTTTGGTTTCTTCTACATATACAAGCAAATAGTTCAAATTTGAAAAGATTTTATTTCACAAAGTAAAAATTTATGATAGCATTCATCAAAAAAGCATTGTTTCTTTTCGAGTGAAAGTCCATAAAGGTGCTGACTTTGAGTTCATGCAAAGAATTCTGCATTATGATGGCTGAAATGTTACCTGGTAATAATAATACAATTTATTTCTATAGCGCTCGATCAATCAGATTGCTCTCGGGCGCTTTGCATGCATGTACTCGTGACTATTTAGAATTGTATTAAATTCAAACATCAGTAAACATAAAGATGCAGACAGTCAATGTAATTAAGATTTTTGTGTAAAAGGAATTGGGATCTGAGGTGAAGAAACACTGGTGTCATATGTCAATATTTTGAGATAATCCCTACTAGCCTTTTACTCACTCATTTGCAACCTAATTTTTTCTGCTTGTTCATTTCAAATATATTTTGAATTGTAAATTTGGGTCAGTCGTCCAAGCAGGTGGATAAAAAACAGTTTTCTCATGTTATTCATTATTGCTGCCAAACTCAGCATTAAAATGATCCGTGCTGATATTAATATGATGCTTTAAATATATTAAGAACATGCCCTGTACACAGGCAGTAAATATTTCAGTAAAAAATGCCAACTGTTTAAATTAGTAATTTTATTGCATTTTTTAGATTGAGGGAAATTTATTGTAACTTTGTCAAATGTATTCTTGTGTTAGAAGAAAGTTGTTCTGCAAACACGACTATTGGTGAAACTGTAGTGTTCAGAATACCTCTAAACCACATGTATTACTGTGATGAACAATTAATTTTCAGCACTTAGCCCTTAGCTGCATTCTTTTGATGCATACTATTATTGTTACCATGAAATGTGTACTGTTTTATTTGTTTTGTTACTGTTTGCAGCATTGTATCATTTAGCATTATTTGACATATCTGGCTCTGATGCATTCCACTATTTTGAATGTCGTACCTTAATTGGTTTTCTTATAACTGTAGTTTCCAAAAATATTAGGAGATGCATTGCTTGGTAGAAGCCAATGCCGTCTCACGGGAACTTTGAAACCACCTGGTTTGCATTGATCTCATATTAGCTTCAGATTAACCTGGTATATCATATTTAGACAGTTGCAAGACTCAACCAGCATAACATGAATGTATTTCTTCTTTCTTGCTGATTTGTATAATGTACTACATTTGGATTTATCTTGAGCTGTTTACAGGATATTAAATCCTGTTGGTGTAGGGCAGTGTTTAGGAAATGCATCAGTAAGTAGGCAATTTATTATTTCTTAATGAATACATATCTCATAGTGTTATACAATTGATATTACATAGCTTTCTAGTCCGAGATGATTGGACACTTTCTATGCAAAATGATTTGTTAATTCATATTAAAATAATCGCATGGAACTACGATGTGTTTGTTCTTGTTATGATGAAAACAACATTTTGTAGCAGTTTTCTTGGGAAACTTCTTTTTGTAGCCTTTATGCTGTAGATAAATGTAGGCAGAGTACATATCTATACTGCAGTTGATCTCTACTGCCACTTTGGCATTCCTTTTTATTTGATTAGAATATGAAGCTATGATTCTAATTATTTAGTAATATTTTATAAAACCTGGCAACATTTTGATGACGATTGCCAGTGCTCCTTTTGGTCAGATAGATAGTATGGTAAGTTAGATTGAGAAATAAAATTAAAACACTTAAACTACATTTTCAAAAATAGCTGTCTGCTAAACTGAGATCATATTTTGCTAACATATATATGTATGATATATATACCAGGTATATATATATATCAACAATGATCCAGGAATAAAAATCGGGTCATAACAATGTGGTCGTTAAATTTGAAATTGGTCGTTTAAAATTGTCTTGACAACCTGGACATGTTCCAAAGAAATTCTAATTTGAAAGCTTAGCTTATTTTGTGCTTATAAAGGCATGTATTTATTTCTTCTGAATAATAGTACCTAAACTATTTATGTAGTGTTCTAACGCAAACATTTATATTTTCTAAAGGAAGTAAATTTGTTCCGTTAAACCAGATACTGTAAATAGATCAGTTTTCCACATAAGAAGCATTCTCTAAAATGGTTCCTAGACTATTTCTGTAGGATTCTAACGAAATTATACTGATATTTTCTCAAGGAGTTAACGGTGTCCGTCAGACCTTTGAAGGGCCAATAAACACCACCAAGCAAAGCTGTTTACATTGCCACTAAGACGAATCTCGAGTCGTCGTGAGCCGTGCCCACGTAATCTTCTGCCACACGCTGCAGGTCAAACCATCGGTAGCAGACATCACTCGGAGTGACCACCGGTCATTGCGCTAAAGCCGAATTAATTGAGCGTTGCTGGTCATTTAAACAAAGGAATTGTTGCATGAACTCAATCGACACATCAACCAGCCTTTTGTGAGATTCCTGTCCACTGCAGCCGTGGACGGATGTGCTGTTTGTTCTCCGAACCTGTGGATGAGTTCTACGACATCGGCCCACGAGAGGTTTGACGCAGGAATTTTAACAGAAACGTCGGTGTTGCGTCTCCGCCTGCACGCTATGGTAAGATTGAAGTTGTGGTTGCAACGTTTGCACCGTGTCTCGTAACTTTGTTTATGTGTCTGGGTTACAAGTTGCACCTGTTTTCAAAATATTTAGTTTGTTTCGTTGCACGATAATCAGACTGACCCAGCCGATGTTTTGTATAGTTGAGTTAGGCTACACGTGTGCATGTGCGTGCATTAGGCAAGTGAAAAGTGTTCGTGCCTGTATACATTTATTTTAAGTACACGAAAATTCGTTTTATTTTTGTTATAATTAGTTTAGGCAATGTGTGATGTTCATACCTCTATTAGCTGGGAATTCAGTCGGATTGTCATTCGGTATTGCACCGTCTTTAGATCGCGTTAACTTGATCGTCATTAAAATGAGAAACATTATAACGATAAACAATGTTAATTTTGGAATCGAATTTGTAGACCCAAGACTATATTTAAATTATTGCTTTTAATTTGCAGTGACACGCATTTGTGCGCAGCTGCATGCATGCGTGCGTGTGCAAATGCCTGTTTGTCTAGAAAATCCTAATTTGTGGGGCCGTGTTCCTTTAGAACATAGTGTAATTATATACCGTCTAAAAATTGCCGACGCGAGCCAGGACACGTTGTAATGACGCAATCCAATTAAACACGATGCACCAATTAATATGTCTAATGCCATTGCGTTACCAATGTATGTGTAAATACAGGCCTAATTGCCATGCCCATTGTCTCTTAAATCGCTCTTCCTTGGTCAGAAGGCAATCTACCGTCACGGATGTCCAATATTCTCACACATACAATTAAAACTGCGTCAGCAATACATAACCTTACACCTGTAACCTCCCACGCTAAAAGCACATGACTCGCTCCGATGAAGAAGTTCATGAATGCCGAATCAGACTTATGGCTAATATTGCATTCTGAAACCGTCCATTTTGAAGCACAAATTTCCATTGAATCGACATGTTTTCAAACATTATATATATGGATCTATACATTTTTCTCAACTCCAAATAACTTTTATTTAAATAACATTAAATTCTAAGATAACATCGTGCAAAATACGAAAAATTAAATCCGCGTGACGTGCGTGTACTATTCCACTGGCCGGACCTGGCGAGCGGTAAATTTGCAAAAAAAAGTATAATGTCTCGAATAACATAAAATCCCAAAGTGACATATATGGTAGCAGAAACTAGCAGGTAGGATCAAATAAGCAAAACATTCATGTTGTACACACACTTTCTTTAAAATGAATTTTAATTCAGAATGCAACTTTAAGAGTGCCCTAGTTAATATGCCTTGTCGGTTTAAATAAAGCAACAAACTTACCCACTTCCTGACCTGTCACCAAGCACTCAGTTCAGAGGGCAATCAATGCCCTCCAACTGTATTTTCGGTCTTCTTTTCTCTTCCACGATGGTTTCCAGTGTCCTGCCTGTGTTACGTTCTTATTTGCAGAATTCTAAAAACACGGTCCACATATATATATGCATATATTTTCAATATTGTAGTCTTGGTTTTCTCGGGGTTTGCATTTTTGTGATAGTAACATTTACCAAATGTTAGAAAACACACAACACCGTTACATAAATACCATAATGCGTTCGCAGATACTCGTTGTTTGTTCAAAATTATGAAGGTCGGAGAGAAAGTGAATTTCACGTCCATATGGCCGTGATAGTGTAGAATTGCAAATTATATTCCTATTGCTATACTGTTGTCATGCGTGTAGACGTGAACATTATTGCGTCAGCGTCTACTTCATGTAGCCAAATCAATGACGAAGGGGCCGTATTCCCGAAGTATTTGCCGCGCGCGCGTGGTTCCGGCGATTGTTAGGTTATGTTTTATGTATTACGTGCACATTTTGTTTTACGTTCCGAACAATTGATTTGCCCCATAAAAGTGAGAATCTTGACATATATGGGGTATTTAAAATAGATGTAGGTCTTACGTCGTATTCTAGAGATCGTAGATTAATCCCTGAAAGTTTGGCGCTCGAATAGGTAGGTAGTTTTAAAACGAGAAATGTCACTTACAGTTACCTTTCCTGAAATTGCATGAACGAACGGTTATTGTTTATTATTTATTTATTGTTTTAACAAGCGGTGTCTACTCATAAAGTAGAACGTTGTCGACTTTGTTATGATATTTTCTTGACCAACATTGTCACTGTAGGTGTTAGACCTATCAAAACGTCGGACAATCCCATATTAAATGGACGCAGCGTTAGCTGCGACACTTGTTCTGGTAGCGCAGTGGAGTAAACGCCACGAACACATTTGTTTAGGCGAACGTCGGCGCTATATAAACCAGACATTATTATTATTAAAGATCCTTTTGGAGATTGTGATGGACTGCACAGACATCGTCATTCAGTAATCCGGTTAACTCATGAGAAAGAGCATAGGTGGCTTGAGAGGTGAACCCTATATACTGCTGAAAGGTAGCTCCATACATCAACAGCGGCCCACAAGTTCAGTTGGTAACTCACGGCATGTTTCTGTCCATAAACATATTCCTGTAACAATCAATGGATGGTCTTCAGAGCACATGTTTCACCACGACCAAAACCGAGCAGTGTAACAGGTGAGGAAAGTTAAGATTTGTTTAAGGTTTCACTTCGGAGTCTAGACGAATCTAGCCTTTGTGCCACCCTCGTTCACGTGTAATTATCACTTCCTTGAGCATTAGGTAGATCAATGTACTATGTGGCCAGACATCTCGCGTACCAAAGTCTCACGTTAAGGGTTCTGGTCCAGCGCCAAGAATTCTGAACACGTGTCGTGCGGCGATGCATTGATAGGTAATCACCCTGGCGAATCCACCGAACTAATATTATTTATTGTGCAAAACGTTGTCCCAGTTGGCCACGTAAAAAAATAACGGGTGTACTAGACATTACGCCGGACACACTCGAACAAATTATTATGTAATTTTTGCCAATATTGATTTATTACCTAACTTCGATTAGTTTTTTATTCACACGAAGTTATTGTCGTTTATCGGAATGTGTCATCTAACGTCCACGCGGCGGCGCCACCTTTAGGCTACCTTTCGAGAGCTTAGACACACATGATAGATAACTAATTAATAGGCTATCGCAGATCCAGCACTTTTCATAATGTCTCAAGACTTACAATGCCATGTCGCACGTGGGTGCCCCGCATTGATTGGTGCGTGAGTGTGTATGTGTGTGTGTGTGTGTGTTTGTGTGTGTGTGTGTGTGTGTGTGTGTGTGTGTGTGTGTGTGTGTGTGTGTGTGTGTGTGTGTGTGTGTGTGTGTGTGCGTGAGTGCGTATATGTGGGTCGTATGCAGAATTTTGAACTATATATGCTTTTTCAAATATTAACAAATATTTTGCTTTGCTGATACTAATTTCGTAGGACATATAAATAATACTGGCGTACTTGCGTACACCCGTCTTTGAGTATTTGTTAAACATTTAATATAAATCATACCATTTTACAGTGGCTTCGAAGAAATTGAATTACTGCATGATTGCAAGCTCAATTTTATCAGTTCCAATTAGTTGGTCATAATGCAGTGCTGTCGGGATTAATAAATAAGAATTTGAACAAAGCTCAGACGACACAATACATTGTATGCCACTGTTTGTGGCAATATCAATGGTGGCAGACGTATCCGAGCGACGTCGAAGACCCAGGGCAATACAATAACGCAGTAACCGCGCACGTATATCGTGTAACTAATTGCATTTCTAAGCGGGATCTGATTTCAAAGACGGATTAATTTGGCCGAAGTCTGTACATTGACTGCAGGTACTGATGCTTCACTGGATGAATGTTTTCCCACATATTCTGTTGATAGTTAATTATAATGCATGACGCGTATTGTGGATACTTGTGTGATAACAAATGGTAATTTTACGAGCAACATTGGTTGTAAATGAGGCCAAACAGTTGCACAATCTTGATACTTTTATTAACATATTGTGTATACACCTGCAATCAAACGATACGTATGTTACGTTGATGTAAGCAAATCTTGATGTGAAGCAGGAAACTGTGGAAAAAGCCACTATTAGTCGTATTACTAACTACTGCCAAAATGTATGATGTATGCCTTAAGGATATTGAAAGACCAATATGTATACACGAAAGCCAAACAGTTCATATTCAAATTAAGCCATTTTAAGACACATTCTCCTCTTTGGCCGTGTACATTGATGGCAAATCTTGCAAATGGGACACTGCAGCAGATGGAGAAGCCTTACGAATGACAGAGTGTCGCCATATAGGACAGACAGCGAGATGACCATGTCTGCATGGAATGCAAGTTCACCCCAGCAAATCTTGCAAATGGGACACTGTAGCAGATGGAGAAGCCTTACGAATGACACAGAGTGTCGCCATATAGGACAGACAGCGAGATAACCATGTCTGCATGGAAAGCAAGTTCACCCCGCCATCAAGATGATTAGAAGGAAACCTAGAGGAAGGCCCAAGTTACATTGGCTCAACATCATCAGCAACTTTTGGAGGAAATGAAGTTGCAAGGCCAAATACAAGAACCGTGCACAATGGAGGAAGTTGATGTCTTGCCACATTGATAATGGTTCTAGTATGACTTGAATTTCTGACTGGAGTATGATAAGCAGCATGTTCCACCCATTTCAAAGTTGATGACGATGTTATTCAAGATAAAAATGTAAACGTGTAAATACATAAAATGTAAATGCAGCTAGAGTACACCATAAATAAGGATTACACACGAAAGTGCACGCACTTGTTTCCATTGTGGTCCATGGACAGACACAAACAAATACATGACACAGTTGTTAATAAAATATGATAAAATAACAGAGACTAAAACAACAATAATTAATAACATAAATACTAACTAATAATCAGATGTCAATAGACATCAATACTGATGATATTGTAAAGGAGATTACCTGTTGATTATTAAGTCATTTGAAAAACCAGCTCATATACTAAATATACATAATACCAGATCTAAAATAAAAACTTTTTACAATTTAAGATGCGACAACAATAAAATTAAAAGAGCTATCCTCCAGTAGAGCTCAGATTATTAAGATAATTTAACAAAACAAAATTGACTAGACATTAAAATTATGTTATTAGTAAAAGAGCTTCCCGCCTGATTTGTAAGATAAAACAAATAAGCTGGCTTCCTGATTATTAAGGTAATTGAACAAAAACTGTTTCACTAGACATTGACATTTTATGTCTTGTTAGGAGCACCCTGCATGTTAATTGGCAATTCATTTCATGCCTGTATACCTGTGTAGTAAAAAGAAGTTTGATCACATGATTTAACACATGGCACATGAAGAGACAAAGTACAAGATCTTCTATTTATTCCGTGTTGCTTGCGTGTTACGTTGAAAGCATCGGACAAATAATTTGGTGCTTTGTCGTTGACAATATCATAGACAAGGTTCAATTTTAGTTGTTTAACCCGTAGATCCACAGGTAACATGTTGACCTGTCTAAACTCCGTTGGACCAAGATGAGTTCTGGTTGGTTGGTTCTAGCAAACAAACAAAGCTAAACAAAAATAGAGGTGCGTTACAGATGAATGCATGATATCATGTTCTGCGCAAAGGTTAACAAGATCGTCACCCGAAGAAAGAACCTCAAATGGTGTGTAGACAATGTATCCCTTTGGTTTATCGAGAGTCAAATATTAGAGAGTTCAACAAACGTTTTGGGCGTATACAATAGTTGCGCCCGGTGCAGGGAACTAAGTCTGAGGGAACAGACACATCTTAACATTACCTGATTGCGACTACACAATGGGTCTATACACTCGCTTGTCAATACGAACGGCGCCGGTCTTTAATGGAATGACTGCCATAGTTGCACCTGCGGCAGCTCCCGGGCCAGTAATCGCGGGCACACACTCGTTGCCGCGCTAACAGATAACGCATTCAAGCAGTTTCAATCAGTCAACTAGATTAACAAAGGCCTTTGAGCGCGCTATGGGATTTCTACACGAGTCGGATTTACAGTGTTTATAGTTGTGGCAGACTTTGTGTGTTAGCCGTACGGGTGAACAATAACGTAGTCGAGTGTTCGGCCGCCACACACAACTGTAGCGTAGATATAAAACGATCCCTTGGAGAAGGACAAAGCCGTAACGTGTCAGGTGGCGTTCTATTATTTTACGCGAATAGAAATGATATTAATCGTCCTGTCGTATGCCCACGCAGTCCGTCGTGAATACAGCAACATGGCAGGATGACAACTTGCATGGAACACCAACGAAACGTGAAATTCATATTGGGAACACTTGCCGGTACAGTAATTTCTGGCTAGGCAATCGTGCTGTGAACAACAGGATCTACCAGTTCGTCTTGCCATCTTCGGATGCTGCCGCGTTCAGCTGGTAGGCGTTACCGTTTTCCCACATACAGTATGACGTGTGATATTGACTGGCTTACGGGTATTTTTCTTAACTGAACTGTTGAATCCGAAGACTCGCAGCCTGTGAAACCGGTTACTGTCCTGAGTGAATAACAACGGGACTGAATAGCAACTATTTACAGGATTACAAACATGAAAACAGGCAGGTCATGATTGAACCTACGATTTATGCGACTGTTTTATATACGCTTCGTCTGTCGCACGGTTAGGTAAGGTAACGATCACGCTACAACGTTCGTGTTTATCCACGCAACACAACTAGGCGGGACTCCACCAACAATTTGTGAGTTCGCAAGTGTTTAGCCGGAACTCCGGATCCTTTGATATGCTTGGAGAAAACTGGCAAACACATCTACTGGACCGTCGGTGAATTGCTCGCTTTAAGAAGATTCGGACAATTTGATGCTGAGCCGACATACCGATCGCCAACCAACATGTTCAGTTTGTTGAGGACAAAAAGCAAGTCGTCGACGACGGTGTATAACGAGGCGGACCAGACCGTGCTCCGTCTACCGGCTCTCTCCACCGCGCAGCTCGCTACCGTCGGCTCGTGTGACGACCTCGTACTTGCCGGGAGACGGGCTCTCCTGCGGGCCACTACATACCCAGGTCACCCTGACAACGTAAGTCTGCGTGTCACGTGTTGTAAGCAGACCAAGCAGTGTCGGATTTAATTTTGTTCAGGGACCTCCATAAAATTTTTAACACACATTTTGGTACTTTCTTTGACCTAACTTAAGTGCTTCGATATGATACAAATCGGGGTTCAAATTCTTGAAGCAGGTAGGAAGGGGTAAAAACTATTATGATACAATACTGGCCGATCACTGCCTCAACAGTCCTAAATACGGCGCTGAGACCAAGTACCCGATTGTTGATGACACGTCTACAACATGTAATATTGGAAAATGCACAGCAAATAGGGCCTACACGAGAACGTGGATTGAACATGCTCATTCCGCAAATTGTCGAAAGCATTTGTATGTTAAATCTTGACGATGTAAAGAAACTAATGTAACCGAGCTTAATGACCGCTAGTTTTTTGATGTCCATAGATTAAATAGTTTAAACAATATCCCCAGTCTAGTGTTTACAAAACTGCACAAATGAGCCAGCATGTCGTAGTTGATACTATGCTTTTTCCCCAAAATGAATATTAAACTAGATGAATGAAAACATAGAATTAAGGAGGCACATTTAATAATCGGTTAGTTAGCGTTAAGACTCGCCGATCTATGATCCACAATGAGAGTAGTGTTAAGACTCGTCGATCTGTGATCCACAATGAGAGTAGTGTTAAGACTCGTCGATCTATGATCCACAATGAGAGTAGTGTTAAGACTCGTCGATCTATGATCCACAATGAGAGTAGTGTTAAGACTCGCCGATCTATGCTCCACAATGAGAGTAGTGTTCAGACTCGCCGATCTATGATCCACAATGAGAGTAGTGTTAAGACTCGCCGATCTATGATCCACAATGAGAGTAGTGTTAAGACTCGCCGATCTATGATCCACAATGAGAGTAGTGTTAAGACTCGTCGATCTATGATCCACAATGAGAGTAGTGTTAAGACTCGCCGATCTATGATCCACAATGAGAGTAGTGTTAAGACTCGTCGATCTATGATCCACAATGAGAGTAGTGTTAAGACTCGTCGATCTATGATCCACAATGAGAGTAGTGTTAAGACTCGTCGATCTATGATCCACAATGAGAGTAGTGTTAAGACTCGCCGATCTATGCTCCACAATGAGAGTAGTGTTCAGACTCGCCGATCTATGATCCACAATGAGAGTAGTGTTAAGACTCGCCGATCTATGATCCACAATGAGAGTAGTGTTAAGACTCGCCGATCTATGATTCACAATGAGAGTAGTGTTAAGACTCGCCGATCTATGATCCACAGTGAGAGTAATGTTAAGCGCTTCTCCGGACGCATTCTCAGTACGGCGGGTCGTCAACACAAAACATGTTTATAAATTCGAACGAGAAAGCGCAGCCGATGCCTCATTTTTCACTATGCTAAACTTAGATACTTTGGCAATAACAACGTGACCCTACCACAGACCAATATCTCGAAGCTGAACACCAATGAACTATAAGCACCGCATCAATCAATGCATGACGCGTGAGTCTAGATAATCCCCAGTATGCGAGAACGCGTTTTACTAATCAGAAAAGTCAACGTCGTTGGTTGGATGTAACGACGAAATATCTAGAACCAATTGACTCTCTGAGTATGCATGTGTACACTTTAAGAATTCCTCACTGCTAGGTCAAACAAATCTCGAATAAATCATTGGCAAATCGGCTTTATGTAGACACAACTTGTTGTCTGTGCAAACACCTTTCAACAAAAACGATGCATTGCAGCTTGAAGTCAGTCTAAGTTAAATTAAACTGATTATCTCGTAACCAGAATGTAATCTGGTTAAAATAGGTGTTTTGATTTAATAAGTATACACCTTGATAACGTTTATTAATGGCATCCGCTCAGTGTTGACAATCTTTGAACTCTTGTAACGGATAACACTACCAACAACAATTCTATGTGCCGTCGCGAGTCGACATGACCAACGTTTGTTTTGGTGACACGTGCTGCTGTAGAAGTACCTACCGGGCTGCCGAATGGGAACCCCTTTTCAAACAATCCCTCATGTACGAACCCACATAAAACATGTTAATCATGTTTTTACCTTATCTAGCTGCGAAAATATCAGGAGATTTTTACAATTCCACGGCGACTATATTACATTTTCTAACTTGTCCAGTGCCCATGGGTGGAACTCCACATCCACGCTGGGTATCATTATATGTATACGCTAGTGATTAAATGACGTGAATGTTTATAATTATAAAATCCGCTGACGAAGAATGCAGTGCACGATATCATCTCACAACGCCAGGGCTGCGTGGGACTGAAATTAGGCGTTTTTCAAATGCAACAAATACGATCTATATAAAGCCCGCAACACGTCCCACGAGGTATAGCAATTATCTTACATCACAAAATATATCTCAAAGGTTTTAGAAACGAAGTACCTTCACCGCATTCGAATTTGATATGACTATTAAGGTTTATACTACGTATATGGATTATCTTCGACGTGTTGTCAGCGACGACGTTCTGCACGGGTACACACGTCACGCATGGGTAGCCACGAGATGCGTGCGTCAACACGTCAAGTGTATGTATATGTCTGTTACCCAGTGAAATCTACACGGTAGAACAGCTGCATGTGTACCTAATTGATGGACATCGGGAAACTACGGGATTTTATTTTTCAGTTACTGTAGCTACTGGCACGGAACCGTGTTTAATTAATATTGGATGGGCTGAGCCGAAGCTTTAGTGCTGTTGAATATTTTTTGCGGCGAATTAAAAAAACGTCTAGTTGCATCCCTCTTGAGGCTTGCCATAGAATCCACATTGAGGCTCCTCAAAAACCTCGATGTGCAACGCCTGTTGAGATTCGCCTAAACCCGCCTTCAGATTCATTTAACACGTGTCTTGAGTTTGGATTTACTAGGGGGCGGTCAAACCATATGTCTGCCCCCAGCACAATTCCTGGAGGTAGTTGCCCTCTTTGCCCTCCACAGCCTTGTTCGCTCGCCTATAACTGAAACCGTCTGCATCATATGTCACGCATGTCGGCCGCAGCAGACCCGTTCTATTTTGACTTAGTCCCCCTCTCCGGGTGGCTGCCAGTTTCACAAGGTGTCCTGCCTAGATGTCGCTGTCTTCTATTTCTGCCCGTATAGCAACAGCGAGAGAGCACGGTGCTATGTATCAGACTCAACCGACGAGAACAGTCTTGCCACTCGAAACATGATGATTCTTCTTCCTTTGCACTGTAGCGTTGGCCTCCGTTAATCGAATAACTGTAAAAGATGAATTATGCGAACGAAAACATTTCGTGTATTAATTGCGACGCTGCTGAATGTTTTCAGAAACATAAAGCCATGTTCTAGTGAAAAGAGTTGATAGTTTAAATGTGTAAACAAAATAATGAGTTCTATCAGCATCACACACTTAGCTTCTATATCACCGAGTGTCCTGACCCTGCTACCGACAAACAATGGTATTATATATAATAATAATAACACTTAGTTTATTGTGGCGCCATACATACATTGCTACCACACATACGCACATGCACCATTTACAATTCACGGCACACGTATTTAATGCACAAGTAACTGATTGAGTCTACCTTTGCCAGCTGACAATCGTTACGCGAATTATGATAAGTGATAAGCTAGAAATGAAAAACAAAGACTTCAATCAGAGGTTGGTAAGTGTCATACGAACTGTTACGACCTTTATTGTGTGAATAGTTTGCGTAGGCCTAATAATGTTCGTTTAATAAGTACAGTCAAAATTCGTTTAATGGTCACCCCAGCATTACAACCATCTCAGTATTATGATCACCCTAGGAGAGTTCAAACTTATTTCCGTATATATAACGTATTGGAAATCAGTCTTGCTAATGCGGTCATCTCACTATTCAGGTCCGTCGACAGACATAATTGACTCTGGTCGTTTGATATTCGCGAAGGATTGTATGTTATAGTGTGTGTGTGTGTGTGTGTGTGTGTGTGTGTGTGTGTGTGTGTGTGTGTGTGTGTGTGTGTGTGTGTGTGTGTGTGTGTGTGTGTGTGTGTGTGTGTGTGTGTGTGTGTGTGTGTGTGTGTGTGTGTGTGTGTGTGTGCATATGAAGTGAATAGACTTTATCTGACTAATACACATAAAGAACACATGTGTGACCTGTATTTTTCCTAGGTTATCGTATTCCAAGCAACAGCTAGGATTCGATGGTACATCGAATAACTGTATAATACACTGGACGCTGTATTAATTAAAATGTGTCTGTCTTCTCTCAGGCAATTAAGCAATGACGTATTTTGGGGGTATTGGGTCATTGTCCCCATTTGTGCGTGTGTGTATTTGAATTACTCTTCTCCGGTTGGATAACATAATAATAATAATGACAATACCATTGCTGTAAAGCCTACAAATAAACGAAGGATTTAGACTCTCCGTGCCATGCTTTATCCCAGACTATTGAATTCAGGTAGCACACAACCTTTCGATCCTGAATGCCGTGTAGATACATATTGACAGTGCAATAACAAGTCACCTCCGTTTGTGAAGTTTATTTTCGGAACTGGTCTTGAACGTCCTGTAAAAGCACACGTCCTGCGGGACTGTTTTTTTTCTCAATACGGGAGTAACAAATAGTAAATTGCCTATTTGTGATTGTACTTTGTTTAACATACGAAGTACAACCATGTTGCTTTCACGATCTTTAGACCTTCTCTAAACAGCGCTCTCTGTTTCCGACAGACGTCACAATGGCGTCGCCGACAACTGTTGCCCAAGCTCCTTCCAGAGATGTCGTTCAACCTGCGTTCGGGACATCGCGAGGAAGAGGTACGTACATTTTTACACGGCCTGGGCCTAGTGGTTGAGGGTATGGATAAAGGACAGGAACGTAGTTTTAGCACGGCCTGGGCCTAGTGGTCTTGAGGGTATGGATAAAGGACAGGTACGTATAGATTTAGCACGGCCTGGGCCTAGTGGTCTTGAGGGTATGGATAAAAGATAGGTACGTAGATGTAGCATGGCCTGGGCCTAGTGGTCTTGAGGGTATGGATAAAGGACAGGTACGTATATCTAGCACGGCCTAGGCCTAGTGGTCTTGAAGGTATGGATAAAGGACAGGTACGTAGATTTAGCACGGCCTGGGCCTAGTGGTCTTGAGGGATAAAGGACATTTGTAACATAAACATAATTAGGAACAAACAAAAGTGTTCCAAACTTTGTTGCTGTCTCTGACCAAATGCTTTGCTGATAACAACTAAACTTGTCGTTTTTATCGGACAAAAAACTTGGTACTTTTTAATATATATTAGCGAAAGAAATAGTGGAGCTAATAAGTGAACATTTTAGGGGAATGTTTCAAATGGTGATACAAGCACCAAAATTGGCATGAATACTCATCCGGGACCACTTTTTGAAAAAACCCGTTAGCCACCGAAAATTTCAATATGGCCGACGGTACTTAAAAAATGCCGCCATTTTCCGACATAAAATACTGTTTTCGCCATAACATTTGAATAGTCCAATTTGAATGATCTTTGTGTCGAATCATTTGTTTTTGACTACGCAGAAGCATGATTTATGAACCTAAAATATCTCAGAGGCTTTATTCATATAGTAGTAGTAGTAGTAGTAGTAGTTGTTGTAGTAGTAGTAGTTAGTGTAGTAGTGCATGGGGTATGAGGTGTATGGGGTGTGGTAGTAGAGGTAGTACTTTTGTTTCAGAAGTCAGCCACATTCTCTGAATGGACTCCTGGCACTAGCCCACACTACTAACCCAACTCTCACCTATGGCTCCAAGTAGTTGCTACTGCTGAACTAGGTGAGGGTACCATGCAGAGGCCCTCTGCACGAGATGAAGTATGTTGAATACAGTACCTGATATTGACAGACAGGCAGACGAGAGGAGATGGATATAAGAAAGAGAAAACTGACTCAAATATGGAAGGGAGTGTATGTCAACGCACAACCAGGACACACTGGTGACATCACTGCTGTGAAACTCAGCTAAATCATCTTCCTACATCTGTATAGTGGTAGATGTCGTAGTTAGCAGTAGTATAGTAGTATATAAGCTTAGTACCCCAAATGCTATCTAGTGAGCCCCATATAAATTAGATTAATTAGACGTAGTTAGATAGCCGCACCTGAATCGACAGGGTGTGCCAGCGCGGGAGAGCCGAGCCAAGAGTATCGGAGCTTCAGTTACCTGCATGTTGTACAGATCGCACGGGACTTATGACACTGGATGAATGATCTAGCCAGGTGTAGGGCATTCTCCTTTTATGCCCGAAGTTACTTGTATCCCATACCTGAATGTGCCTCACTCTTCGGTGAAAGGTGGAAAAAGGATAATCCCTCGGCCTTGAACCCATTATATTCCCAAAGATGGCCAGGTCAGAAAAATTGTCATTTAAAAGGCAAACTGACTGGAGCAAATGTTACCTGTAACAAACTATTAAGAAGGGTGAAGAGTTGAAATCACCTCCAACCCGCTGTCCATGTAGTGCTGAACATGATGGCTGTTCCATGATTGCATCCAATGGTCCACTCTCCCAAGCAATTAACCAACCGCCAATTACTCTGGGTCCAGCAAGGCCAGGTGAAGGTGGTGGCATAGCAGAAACACTGAGGAAAACAACGCAAATTATCACCAGAGCTGTCGTCTGTTGTTCAACAACACAAAGCTGGAACGAGCTAGGAAGAGAGTATCCAATGTTCAGATTAGTACAAAAGAGGGACGCAGCATGATAAGAAGAAACACCCTTCAAGTTACATAACCCCAGTGTTTCATATGTCAGAAGGAAAATCTACCATCTGAACTGAGACAGGCAATGACCACGCAGTTCAACAAAAGACTGAATGAATGTGCTCGGAACGACGGGAGACTTTTGGCCAAGCTTACTGGTGAAGATGTTGTGGCGCAAGAGCTGAAGTATCATCTATGTTGCTTAGCTGGTCTGTATAACAGGGAGAGGGCCTACCTGTGGCCGAAAACCCATAACCTCTGAGAAGACGGATGGTAGCTGGCCCTGAAGTCAGTCACCTAGTTGCGCAGTATGAGACTCGGATGTCAAATATGCAGAACGTGGCAGACATCATGAGCAGACACCAAGAGCTCAAAGAGCATTCCTCGAGAAAGTGGACCAGCTGACAAAGATGATGAAAGATATGGGCAATCCTTTCCAGGAAGAAACTGGGGACCTGCTTAGACTGGACACAAAGGACACTGGCCGCCCCAGTGCTGCTGAAATGGTTGCCACACATTATGAAAGGGGCCGAATCTGTTTCCCGGAATTCATGAAGGTGTTACAGAGTGAAGAGGTATCCACTTTCTATGATCCAATCAAGAAGAATATGATTGAGTTATTTCGACAGAACCCAGCTCCTAGTTACTCAAAGGTAAAGGTCACCTCTTCTCCTAGCTCTTTATCGCATGCCATAGCAAAGAGTGTGATCTGCAGGAGTTCTTTCGGCATGAGAACCACTCCTTCCCAGCTGCATTGAGTGACAACGGAAAGCATCACACCTGCCAGAAGTCCCAACTTGCTACTATTCTTGAAGCTCAAGTCACCATGCCAGACAACAAACCAGAGGCTGATGCCATCATTATGGTTCAGCTTTTGTGAACATTATGCCCCCCCCCCCCACATACGTACCGCCAAGACGTTTGAGGATTATGCAGCATTATACGAGCTTCCCACAATACTCAAGAAAGTGTACTCTTCTAAGTACAAGAGAACAGACATTGTATTTGATGTTTACAGATGATCAAGATTGAAGACTGAGCAAGGTCAAAGCGAGGACGGAGGTCAGACGGAGAGTGATAGCCAAAGGAAAACTACCCTACAACTGGCGGAGTTTTTTTAAGGGACAATGATAGGAAGACGGAATTGTTCACCTTCCTGGCTGACAAGATTGTCGAGATATGCACACCAAACACCGTGATTGTGACCAAGGAAGGCGATGCTCTCAGCAACCAATCATTCAGCTTCTGCACAGTCAAAAACATATGATTCGACACCAAGATCATTCAAATTGGGCTATTCTGTCAAATTGTATGGCGAAAATAGTATTCTTATATCGGAAAGGGCGGCCATCTTGAAATTTCAGGTGGCTAATGGGCTTTTTTCAAAACGTGGTCCCTTATGAGTGTCCTTGCCAAGTTTGGTGCTTGTATCAGTATTTGAAATATTATCTCACTTATCTACTCCACTAAACCTATGTTCTGAACGATGGTGTAGTATTTTACCAGAAGGACAGTGCCAACTGGTGTGCACCGTACTCCACGTATTACTGTGTTGTGTTGCAGGAACCAGAATGGCTGATTCAACGAAGTATCAGCATCAGCCAGGAGGTGGATCGCAAGATCGTCACACATCTCAGGGTCAGGATTTAAACGAATACGATCTCTTGGCATCTTCTTCTTAGTTTCTTCCAAATCTTAATCACCATAATTTTCTTCTCCTCCTCCCCATCTTCATATTTGTTCCTCATCTTCCTCTTCTTCATCATCACAGTATTCTCATCCCCTTTTCGCCGTTTTCTTCTTCTCCTTCTCACACACACGCGCGCATGCACGCACACGCGCACACAGACACACGCATACACAAACAAACAATCACGCGCACTCAAGAACGCACACACAAACACACACACACACACACATTCACAAGCACGCACGCACACACAAACACACACGCACACACGTAAACACGCGTGCAGAAACATGCACACACACACGCACGCACGCACACGCGCGCGCGCACACCGGACACAATTTACTATGCTACATAAAAAAATATTATGCGACAACTGTAGCACAGCGTAAGAGCTTCGGACTGAGAGAACCCGGGTTCGAATCCTGTGCGGCGGTGTCGAACTTTGGGCAAGTTCGTTTACTCTACATTGCTTCAGTTCACTCAACTGTATGAATGAGTACCTGGTTATAGACAGTGGTGGATATTTGTGTACGAACAGTCTGGATACTGCGATATATAAGAACTTACCTTTTATTTTTTACTGTCCTAAATTGCAGCCAACATTAAGTAGTACATATCTGCGCTATTCTCTATGCATTATGCACTATGCGCTATGCACTAGGTGGAACAATTAATGTATAGTTTTAAACCAGGCAAGATGAATTTTGCCACTCTGTCAACTGTATTTAGATCATTAGTATACAAGTAGCATACGTACCAAATTCGGTACATTAGGATGCAATTGGGTATGGTGGCGACGTGATGCGGGTACCTCCGTAGTCATAAGCACATTTGTGTCTCTATCGGTGTCCACAGAAGAAGCTGCAGCGACGGCTAGATCGGCGACTGGACGGCATCATCACAGCGGAGATACAGAAGAGGAGGGCCGAAGAAGACGCCGAGACTGCGGCACAGGAGGAGGCAGACAAGAGGAAGGTCGGGAACCTATTACTAGGACCTGTTCATCAAGGATCTAACGATAAGTTGACGTGTAAGGGGATAATGTATCTCAAAGCAGTGCTACCGCAGGGCTTCCTTCCGAACTTGTAAAAAATGCCTATTAAAAATCATCATCATCGTCGTGGTCATCATCATCATCATCATCACCATCAACATCAAATTGGCTAGGATAAGTATTGTCTGACTCTACCTGTTACTATCTGCCCTTGAATTGCCAATTTATTTTACATATAAAAATTATCAAATGACGTGAATAAATTTATTTCACATACGATTGACCTTTTTCTGTTACGTTTCAATTGATATCAGTAATCTTCATGGGAATGAAGATTAGTAACAGCAGTCGTCACGTCCCTGAAAAAGGTAAACCGGCTCTGAAATGAATAAAAATATTGCCCATGGGAACCATCCAGTCTGATAAATATCTTCATTCAAACACGAATGCACATATAGGCCTCCTGAAGAGCAAATTCTTGGGGAAATGTTAACTGAACAAATATTTGTCCGTTACAACTAAGTTATGCAATAGGTTTTGGCTTGTGATAATTATTATATCGAAATAAATTAGCAGATAATTAATGGTATAGTGTGTGAATGTTGTTGTTTCCAGGACGACGAATGTTTACAGCTGACATTCGACACGTGCAAGTTGGACCATATGTTTGAAGTCCACCGCCATGATTCTGAGGTGAAGCCAACAGCTGAAGACGGTGCCAAGGTACGACACGTGGTGCTCTAGAAGCTAGAATATAGAAGTAAACCGACCAGTAGAAAAGGCATGAACTCTTAGCTAAGGTGTGTATGGGTGTGTGATATTGCTGTAACGATAGCCAATAGAGTTTCACATCAAACTACCCCTTTGTAAAATGCATGGAGCTGTAGCTCAACTGAACTGAACGGTGGCGTAGAAACAGAGGTAGTCCAATTATGTAATCTTTATTCGATTACGTGTGCTACAACGCCACCCTTTGGTACAACAATGGCTGCATGCAATTTGCAAAGGTGTCATTTGGTATAACAAAAAAACAGTTGTATACAATTTTCTGGTGAAAAAAAACTACGATGCCCGTTTGCTGCCAGTTTGTCGAGTGTAATCCCAATAAACTGTGTTCATAATTATGTACTGCCAGATATACCGGTCAAATTATACGAAACAAGTTGTAGTTCATTAATACATGATTTAACGGTCAGGATTATTCGATATGCATAGGCTATATAACATGATTTCACGATAAAACAATTAGTTTTCCTATCTTAAATCTAGGTCGAGGGCGCCAGCGTCGTGCCGGCGGTGGAGGAAGAAATCGAAGTGATCGTGACGCTGGCCGAAGCACCCGACGCTAGCGGTACTGAGGCGAGTGGCACCGAGGCGCCGAGGGAGCGGCAGGACACGTCTACGAGTCAAGGCGGCAGTCGGCCTCAGAGCAGCGCCTTGAGCGTCAAGGACGAGGTCATCGAGGAAGTGGACATCGACCTCCCGGAGGGTCTGGATGAGGACTTCGACATGGCGCAGCCGGACGTGAGCCCCGTGCCGACACCTCGGCTGCCGCGGCCAGAGACGAGGGAGGACCGTCGGCTGTCGCTCGAAGAACAGATGGCGCAGATCACATGCGGAGACATGGATGTCAAGTACACGCCCCTGGCAAAGATCATCAAGATCTTCGTCCACGCCGGAATCACGGGTACAGTCGACCCTAGGTTTACTGTCACCTCGCTGATACAGCCACCTCGCAATAACGAACACGCTAGGATAGTCTCTTTTTTGTTAGACATTTTCTATATTTTAATATAGAAAATGTGCCCCATTAATACAAGATTTAACAAGATTTAACAAGTTGCCACCCAGAGAATTAACTCTAGGTGGCAGGTGGACAAGGAAGCCCTTTGGCTTATCGAGAGTCCGACCCTTTTATCTATGTGTATCCCGCCCGTCTGAGGTATGTGTCGATTTTATTTTTAAACATATTCACGCTACTAGCACCCACACAATCAGCAGATAATCTGTTCCATTCATATACAGTCCTTTGTGAAATTGAAAACTTTCTTATATCTAATCTACTCTGCTCCTTTGCTAATGTAACTTCATGTCCTCTAGTCCTTCTATCTTTCTTAACTGAAAAAAATTATTTCTATCAATATTTTCATAACCATTCAATATTTTAAACACTTCTATCTGATCTCCTCTCAATCTCCTGGTCTCTAGTGTTGTTAAACCGCATTGTTTAGGCGTATTTCGTAACTAAGATCCCTCAGTTTTGGTATCATTTTAGTTGCTCTCCTCTGCACTCTTTCTAGCATATTTATGTCCTTCCTGCGATACGGCCTCCACGCTTGAATACAATATTCTAAATGAGGCCTAACTATTGTTTTGTACAGCGGTATTATTAGCTCTTTTTCCTTATACGTTATGTTTCGCCTAATTAATCCAAGGATTTGATTTCCCTTTGAAGCTGCAATTCCGCACTGCTCTGAAACTTTCATATCAGCACTAATGGTTAACCCTAAGTCCTTTTCTTTTACAGTAGTACTTAGTACAGTACCCCCCATTGTATATTCTACTTCTTCGTTCCCATGTCCTGTGTGGAGACATTTACATTTCCCAAAATTGAACAGTATTTGCCACTTTTCAGACCATTTGATCAACCTGTCAAGATCATCTTGTAAATGCTGTCTATCTCCATAACTTTTACTTTTAATCGTTCTAAACACTTTTGTATCATCCGCAAATTTCAACACCTTGCTTGTTATTTCATCATCCAAATCGTTGATATATATTAAGAATAATATACGTCCTAATACTGATCCCTGTGGTACCCCACTCAATACCGATTTCCAGTTTGAAGCCTCCCCATCAACTACTACACGTTGTCTTCTGTCAATCAGCCATTGTTCTATCCAGTTTATTATACCATTTCCTACGCCATGGGCCTTTAGTTTCAGCAGTAATCTTTGATGTGGTACTTTGTCGAAAGCTTTTTGAAAATCTAAGTAGACGATATCTACTGGTGATCCCTCATCTACCCACTTAGTGATGTCTTCCAAAAACATAACATATTTGTTAAGCATGACGTCGCTTTAAAAAAAAACCATGTTGAGATGGGTTTATCAAGTTTTGTTTAACAAGAAAAACCACCATGTGATCTTTAATTAGTCTTTCTAATAATTTGCAAATCAATGATGTTAAACTCACTGGTCTATAGTTCTCTGACCTTTTTTAAATAACGGTATAATGTTTTCCTCTTTCCATTCTAAAGGAACCACTCCCTCTTCTAATGACAAATTGAAAACTGTTGCAAGCGGTACGCTAATTTTTTCTACAATTTCCAATAGTAGTTTGGGCGGAATCCCATCCACTCCAGGTGATTTATTATCCTTCATAGCCCTTATTTTCTTAGCTACCATTTCCGGGGTTACAATTAATTGTCCTAAATAGTCACGAATCTGCCCCCTTGAACTTAGCCTCTGGTACTGGCAGTGAACTAATATCTTCTCTGGTAAACACTGAACTAAAGTACTCATTCAGGTCTTCTGCCATTAAGAATCCCTCTGATATTATATTTCCAGCACTATCTTCTAGAGGACCGACCATATCTTGAACTTTCTGTTTGCTTCGAACATACGCATAAAAACTCTTGCTGTCATGTTTTATATTACTAGCTAATTGTTGTTCATAGCTTCTCTTTGAATTTCTAATTTCAGCTGTAGCTTGGTTAAGTGCTTCTTTATAACTGTTGTAGTCTTCATCATTTCCAGTACATCTATATGACTTCCACATCATTTGTTTATACTTAATTTTTCTAATGGCTTCTTTCGATAAGTGTTTCTTTTTGGACCGTTTCCCTTGTTTTTTGAAGGGTTCAAATTTATCGACTATGCACTTAATTTCACTCTTTAATATATTCCAGCATTCTGTTGCTGTCTTATTTTTCAGTGTGTTATTCCAGTCTATCTTTGCTAAATATTTCCTCATGTCCTTATACCTTCCTTTGTGGAAATTTCTCCTGTACTGCTTTTTACTATTCCTTTCTGATTTTACTTTGATGATAAAATGTATCTGGTTGTGATCGCTACTCCCCAGTGGCTCACATATCTTGACATTGTCAACTAATTCATTCTGTGAGGACAAAACTATGTCTAACACATTCTCACCCCTTGTTGGTTCTAGCGCATGTTGAGAAAGGAAAGTATCTTGAACTAAAACTAAAAACTTGTGGTCCTCACTCCCCATACTCTGAAGATATTACTTTAGCTTCCTCACTAACTGTCTATACTTCTGTACTATCGCAATTGTTCCCTCCCTGTCTACATTATTTGTTCCTACATGTACCAGTATAGACCCCCCTTGCCATGTCCCAATACCTTCTCTACCCTGTCAGTCATATGTTCAATCCTAGCCCCCGATAGACAAACAACGACGTCTTTCCCCTCGCTCCGTGTCTTGTCCGTCTTTCTCATAATGGAGTCGCCCATAAACACCCTCTCTTTCCTCGTTGCCCCCTCAATCACTGCCTTAGAGTAGCTCCTTCTTCGGTTTGCATCTGTCTGGTTGTTGTCTTTCCCCCCTGTCGTCTTCTCTCCTGTCACATTCTCTTCCAATCCATTGTTTCCTGTCGCTTTTTCTCTTGTCACCTTTCCTCTTGTCAGCGTCCCTTTTATCGACTTCTCTTCTATCACATTTGCTCTCACTTCCTTTCGACCCTTCATCTTTCGTCCCATCTCATTTTCTTCTCTCCTCTCCCGTCCCATCGTCCCTCCCTCCTTCTCTACGGTCACTTTTTCTTCCCTGTCACCTTCACGCTTGTCACGTTTTCTGTTGTCGATTTTCCAATTTCTTCCCCTCCAATCACCTTCCCTCCTCTCAATCTCCTTTCCTCAGTTTTCTTGCCACTGCTATTCTCCTTCAGTCTTGCAGTATTCTCACCTCTCTCCCTGTCGTCTCTCTCCATTCGACCTGCCTCCTTGCTAATTCCCATCTCCATTCCCTTCACAATATCTGTCAACCTAACTATCTCCTTCTGCAGAGACTCCACCTTCCAACACCCAATGCACTGAAAGGTGAATCCTTCCTCCATGGTTTCTGCCCATGACTTCCCACAGCCGGACAATGCAAAATCTACCCAACTGTGGCAGTGATCGCACACCAAGTGTCGCTTTGCCTTGACTTGCCGCTTGCAAGGCGCCATATCCCGATCAGAATTTATTTAATAACTTAACTAACCTAGTCTTTATAAAGACTGTTTCCTGTGTACTACAGCACACTTTAGGTTACAAATTTCAATTACACAGCCGACTATTTATCCTGTCACGAACGCTAACATTACCGGTAGTGACCTAATTTAAATACAATCAATTACGTTACGTTAGGCTGCTTTATTTATTTAGGTTACGCCGCCCGACTATCGCCCTTGCTTAGTTTTAACAACAATGCTACTTAATCAAAATATCTAGCAAGTACTGGCTTACACAGATATTATCTTATGTAAGTAGTTTGATGGTTGTTACTTTATCTCCTATATATTCTACCACATAATCAGGTTTGTTAA
>CM034536.1:69075726-69120726 GCA_020002185.1 Paraescarpia echinospica | reverse complement strand
GCACTGCTTAAGCACGACTGCGTTGTCTTCACCAATCACCATGTGTTTGCCTCTTCACTGCCTTTGTGGTTTGGCTCTATGAAACCGCTGGCTGCACGATTCACGAGACTTGGCAGTTTGATGAAAGCTGCTTCAATACTCTCGCCATTATCCAGCAAACTGTTTTGCTTTTAGTAAGTAACCAATCTTGTTGAAACCCATGAGATGGTCGGATAGATTCTTGTGTCCTGGTCCCTGTACCATGTCTTGCATCAGCTGGATGGATACAGGTGTACACGGGATGTATCGTCGTGGCACAGAACACATCTCACGTCGTCTGGTCAATATCACGTAGACGACGTGACGGTGCTGTCGATCCACAACTTGTTGTACGTTGGCCATTGCCACTAAACAAAGATCAGTTCGACCAACACCAAGTACGTTTATTAGCTCCACGAAGTTAACTAGCTACAAGTAATTACATCTAGAGAAATGGGTATATCACCTGGAAGCAACATGTGCATATATTCTGTTTGTGCTGCTGCTACTTCTACTGCTATTGGTGCCGCTGTTGCTGGTGTTGCTGCTAATGCTACTGCTACTGGTGCTGCTATTGCTGGTGTTGTTGCTGCTACTACTTCTACTGGTGCTACTATTGCTGGTGTTGTTGCTGCTGCTACTTCTACTGGTGCTGCTATTGCTGGTGTTGTTGCTGCTGCTACTTCTACTGGTGCTGCTATTGCTGGTGTTGTTGCTGCTGCTACTTCTACTGGTGCTGCTATTGCTGGTGTTGTTGCTACTGCTAGTTATACTGGTGCTGCTATTGCTGGTGTTGTTGCTGCTGCTACTTATACTGGTGCTGCTATTGCTGGTGTTGTTGCTGCTGCTACTTATACTGGTGCTGCTATGCTGCTGCTATTGCTGTTGTTGCTGCTGCTACTTATACTGGTGCTGCTATTGCTGGTGTTGTTGCTGCTGCTACTTATACTGGTGCTGCTATTGCTGGTGTTGCTGCTGCTACTTATACTGGTGCTGCTATTGCTGGTGTTGTTGCTGCTGCTACTTCTACTGGTGCTGCTATTGCTGGTGTTGCTGCTGCTACTGATACTGGTGCTGCTATTGCTGGTGTTGCTGCTGCTGCAACTACTACTATTACAACTAACTATCATCACACAAATATATAATGCCAACATCACAATTCATAGTTAAACTATACATTTGCAAACAATAAGAAATCCTAGACAAACTTATTATTTTAAAAGTTTAAAAATAATATGTTTCATTATGATTCTTTCGCGAAACATTAAGTTAATAAATAATATTATATTTTCAAAATGCTAAAACTTAATCAAATTTGCAACCAACCGACAGTATTAAACATACCATGTTATCGATACATTAGAAACGATGACGGTCATCGTTTAAAAATGTTGCCATTGCCGCCACAAAAAAAATAGGTAGCCAAAACTCTTCCTTAGGACATACCTTAATTAGATACAAAATGTCATTCTTTTATCAGTAAAGATGCAATGGCCCACATCATTTTGCACATCCGTTCGGCTTAACATCCTATCCAATTGAGACATTGCGACAACATCCGGTAACCATAACAAGAGGTATGTGACCAGTCAGGCATTAAGTAAGATCGATATTTGTGAACGCCATGATTTGGGCTAAGGTTGAATGGGTCTGGCTTTTCGACTTCATGCAAGCTTACCTCTGAGTAACTGGAATACTAATGCATACTAACATGATACCTTCTACGTTGAGCAGTCCTCAAGTCTGGATACAGCGCTATGTAAGAACAGTTCAGCGACGACTAAATAAGTTGTGTGTGTGTGTGTGCGTGCGCGCGCGCGTGCGTGCGTGCGTGCGTGCGTGTAACTTTCGTTTTGTGCTTCAATGTAGATGCTACGAAAATGATGGCGTTTTATATAATTTGAATGTTTGATAATAATGATTACTGACAAACACATCCTGATGTCTGTTGTCCGTCTTGTAGGCAGACGCGAAGGCGGAGTATCCTGACCCGAAGTTGATGAGACGTTGGTACCGACTGGACGGCAACACAGTCCCCGCCGTCTACCGATTACAGAAGATCAGGTATGACCAGGTGGACACCACTGGTAGATGCAATGTTTTGTCAACGTGTTATCATTTATTTGCATTTCTCCTATGTGTATTCCATTTTAATGCTTGTCTTGTGACTACTGTAGTGTCTTTTCGAAGTGCGTATGCTATCCATGTCCATATTCTTTTTTAATTTCTATTTTGACGCATGTTTGAACTGTCCTGTTCATGAGTTCTTTTCTAAGGCAATTGTTGATGAACGCAAACGTACGCGAACACATAATAGGTACACATACACACACACACACACACACACACACACACACACACACACACACACACATCCGTACATTTAAGTGTATACGCATGCCTACATACACGCACACATACATGCGCAAGTGGGCACGGTAATACAATCCACTCGGTGCATTCACTTTTCTACATGTCTGGTCAATAGTTCGCCAAACTTCCCAACAACCGTCCGTCCCACCCACCCGTGCTCCACCCGTGCTCCAACCAAAGCACCAACCCCGTTGTTGTCTGCTGCAGCGGACAGTTCCCCGACGTTCTACGTAACGACGCGTCGAAGCGCTCGATCGCCCGCAACAACTGGATGCACATCGCCCGACGACTGCAGAAGTTGCTGTTCTTCTACGCCGAGCATGTCATCGCCGACAGGTCCGTCGTTCACAGATACGACACATCGCGTAAGTCGACTGTGGCTCTATGTAAATGAACACTAACATGTGTACATTCATAAGTGGACGGTAGTTGTCCACAAATATGTACATAAGATATATATATGTATATATATATATATATATATATGTATGTATGTATAAGCACACTACACATACTTTCTTATATATATATATATATATATATATATATACATATATATATATATATGTATATATATTATATATATAAATTATATATACTAATAGTTTCAATATATATATATACACACGTATATATCATATGTGTGTATATATATTTATATATATATATAAACTGAGTTATTAGTATTGGGTTACGGATTCCGGTTCTTCATAACAGCGGGGTAGTATTTCCAATAGACGGAGGGAGGGAGACGGAGGGGGGACGGAGGGAGGGAGACGGAGGGAGACGGATGGAGAGAAAATAAGAGGGAGAGGGAAAGGCATGTAGAGAAGGGTGAAGGGGAGAGAGAGAAAGAAAGAGAGAGAGAGGGGTGGTATGTAGGGAGAGATAGAGAAGAAGAAATATAGAGTTATTGTACCTTGTTTCGATGACTAACACAAGCGACGACGTTACCCGTGTAGTGCTCGAGAGACAACTGTGCCGCGGCCTGCTGGAGACGGCCGACGCCGACGACCGGTGCTTCTGGTTCCGGCGAATCATCGAAGATATTGAGGAGAGTCCCGTGGATACGCGTGTCGCCGACTACATCGACATCCAACCGTCCAGCACTCGCATCGACAAGGCAGCCATCAAACGGATGAAAGCCCTGGTCGACGGCAAACTGCTCACCACGGTAAGGTTGACACTGAGTGCGACAGCATCGGCCTGCATGGCGGTAGCCTTCGTCAACTTGCACGATCCTAATGTTTCCCGTAAACTAGTTTGATTGAATAGTATTGAACGGAGTGGTGTTTGGAGGAGTGGTGTTGGAGGAAGTGATGTTGAACGAAGTGGTGTTGGAGGGAGTGGTGTTGAACGGAGTGATGTTGAACGAAGTGTTGTTGAACGACGTGTTGTTGGAGGGAGTGGTGTTGAACGGAGTGATGTTAAACGAAGTGATAATGGAGGGAGTGGTGTTGAACGGAGTGATGTTGAACGAAGTGGTGTTGGTGGGAGTGATGTTGAACGAACTGATGTTAGAGGGAGTGGTGTTGAACGGAGTGATGTTGAACGAAGTGGTGTTTGAGGGAGTGGTGTTGAACGAAGTGGAGTTTGAGGGAGTGGTGTTGAACGAAGTGGTGTTTGAGGGAGTGGTGTTGAAGGAAGTGGTGTTGGAGGGAGTGGTGTTGAACGAAGTGGTGTTGGAGGGAGTGGTGTTGAACGGAGTGGCGTTGAACGGAGTGGTGTTGAACGAAGTGGCATTGCAAGGAGTGCTGTAGAATGAAGTGGGGTTGAATGAAGTAACGTTAAACGGATCAGAAGAACATCAAGTATCATCTTATATTTCAAAATAACTAAAATGTCGTGATTGAAGAACAATACAAGCATATAGACCTGGAATGATGAATTAATAATAAAGAGAAATATCTTCCGCAGAATCAACTACAATTACCAACGGACGTCTAATTGTCTGTAATTATTTCACGACATAAGCACCTCCCGTGTATGACTATGCATCTAGCCCGAGTGACGTTTAGTATAAACTCAAAAGTACATTTTATTCGGCAGTCTTTTTTTTTAATATCGCATGCGTAATGTTAGAAATATGCATTAACATAATTATGAACCATTCACTGGGATATACTTGTAAGACGTCATTTGTCTTATGATGTTAAATCCAACTCTTTATCTTCGACATTGTCTCGGCACAGATCGCACTGGTCAAATGATGCCTGTTTCTGTGTAGTTGAGCGAGGACCACGTGTTCGAGTATACGATCAACTGGAGTAAGAAGGGCATTAACCCTGCTGACGTGCGCGCGCACCACACGTACATTGACAGGATGTGCAAAGACTTCACTCGTGTCGTCGGACATAGGATCGATGAAGCGATCCGGACAGAGATAGAGAGAATAGACCAGAAGTCGGCTCTCTTCCAGGAAGTATCGCAACATGTCACCTTCTGTGATGAGAGGTGAGAAGTTTTAATAATGGCATTTTATTTAGAACGCTTATCTATAATAAACCGTGTGTGAGTGTGTGTGTGTGTGTGTGTGTGTGTGTGTGTGTGTGAGTGTGTGCGTGCGTGTGCGTGCGTGCGTGTGTGCAGTTTTTGATCGACATAGTAATTCTCAAGATTGAAGTAGTCACGTGAATGCACGATACCATTATGCAAGTGGTTCTGTGTGTGTATATATATATATATATATATATATATATATATATATATATATATACAAACGTTTTCGGTGACATAGTTTATATATATATATATATATATATATATATATATATGCATTTAAGTTATTTATTTGAAACGCCACAATATATATATATATATACATATGTATATACATATATGTATGTATATATATATATATATATATATACAATATACGCATGCATGCATTTACGCACCCACAATGTGGTATTTTAAATCATATTGTACTAATAACATAACATGTACTAACTAAAATTAATACAATTTTGAGGTGATCTAGCGAATTAGTGGCGCCATACAGAGAGTGGCGCCATACAGACAGTGGCGTGGGAACAAGATTCATATTGGGGGGCTACCAGAGCTTCAGCACCACTAACAAATATTTTTGGCGCCGTGCCGCCGTATATCTTCACACCTTCCTTCATTGTGTGGCTGTCTCGGTTGGCTCGACAGTGACATCGGAAGACGGGGGAGGGGGTGCTGTTGACAATTTTATTTTTACGTCGCGCCGCTGCTGTCAATTTACCTTCTACAGCTTCTCTCCGTTGTCTCGGCTGAAATGATGACATCCGAAGACGGGTGGGAGTCCTTTGCAAAAAAAATTCGCCGCCGCGCCCCTACTTCTAGGGGGGGGGCAGAAAACCATATGCCTGTCCTCCAATTGCACACATATTTCACAGTCGACAAAAATACACATTACAGGTCTCATGAAATTTATATTTCCACCCGCCATTGACGCTTCCCCACAAATACAAACATTCTCGCTTACATTTAATGGGGGGCAAAACCACATGTCTGCCCCCGGAGAAATTCCATGGGACAGCTGCCGCCCCTGTTCCCGCGCCTATGCTTACAGAAGTAGTGTTGGTTAATGTTATCAGGGGCGTGAGCAATAAAGCACACGGCGTAGGATGTAAATCGTATACACATATTCTACAATACTTACATGTTCTATAAGAGTAACACAACATATTCTACAATACTTACATGTTCTATAAGAGTAACACAACATATTCTACAATACTTACATGTTCTATAAGAGTAACACAACATATTCTACAATAATTACATGTTCTATAAGAGTAACACAACATATTCTACAATACTTACATGTTCTATAAGAGTAACACAACATATTCTACAATACTTACATGTTCTATAAGAGTAACACAACATATTCTACAATACTTACATGTTCTATAAGAGTAACACAACATATTCTACAATACTTACATGTTCTATAAGAGTAACACAACAAATTCTACAATACTTACATGTTCTATAAGAGTAACACAACATATTCTACAATACTTACATGTTCTATAAGAGTAACACTACAAATTCGATTCAGTAATATAGTCTATTTCGCAGTTGTACGGGCCTTGTTTAGCCGCCAGCCATACGGCTAAGTAAGAATGTATATCAATATTTGTGGGTATGACAGCGTGTTTGCCTTTAAAACGAAGTCATGCTGTCGTGCTACTCGATCGTGGACACGATACACGCACGGAACTTTTATCGCTGACGCACATTACCACAATACACGTGTGTGCACCACGTTGTCATGTTCACTTACAGTGTATGTTATGTACCCCATACATCCATGCCGTACGTACTCACAACACAAGTACTACATATTACACACGATCCCCCCACAGAGCACGTTCGTTCACCGGCCGTAAGGACCTGCTGCATGCGATCAAGACGTACATCCGGTCGAGCCAGACGAGGCCGCTCGTCGTGTTCGGCAAGCCGGGGTGTGGACGGCGGAGTGTGATGGCCAAGGCCGCTAAGGACGCCCATCGCTGGGTCCAAACGTACGGATATATATATATTGTCGTAGCAACACACTGGATATATGTTACCACTGTGACACTGTATATATGCATTGGTTTGGTGATATACGTGTGTCCGTCTATATGTTTGTTATTTGTTTGTTTGCTAGTTTCAAAAGTGATCCCGTGCATGATTGCGTGAATACCTGTGCGTGCGGTAGAGGTAAATGTGTAATTGAATGTATGCGTGTCTGAATAAATAATTGTGTCTATTTGTAGTGTGTCCATGCACGAGTGCATGGAGGGATGGGTGAATGGAAACAGAGATAGATAGATGGACGAAATGAATAGGTTGATTTATTGAATGATTGATAGGTTGGGTTTTTGATTGTTTGATTGATTGATCGATCGATCGATCGATCGGTCGGTCGGTCGGTCGGTCGGTCGGTTTATTTGTTTTATTTATTTATTTATTCAAACACAAAGCTCTAAGCTGTATACCTTTAGGGTAAATACCTTTAAATATATGCGATCGTGGTATATATTATGACATGCTGTAAATCAACGAAGGATTGGACAGGCGGGTGTGTATCCAGTATGTGCGTTTGAACTGGATAAACGGGACAGGAGCATTGGCTGTGGTGCAGTATCATATTAATCACGAGGACAGTCTTGTTCTGTTGACGATGTCGACGAGATTCCATCCTGTAGTATTATAACATGTGTAATGTCTTAGCGGTGAGCCTGCGACGCTGGTTCGGATGATCGGCCTGACCGTCAACTCGACCAGTGTCCGTCTTCTGCTGCACAGCCTCTGTCTGCAGCTGTGTCACATCTACGGCGGCAACCCCGACCACCTCCCTTACGTCAGTACCACTCTCTGTCTCTCTGTCTCTGTCTCTGTCTCTGTCTCTGTCTCTGTCTCTGCCTCTGTCTGTCTGTCTTCTGTCTGTCTGTCTGTCTGTCTGTCTGTCTGTCTCTCTCTCCTCTCCTCTCTCTCTCTCTCTCTCTCTCTCTCTCTCTCTCTCGCTCTCTCTCTCTTTCAATCAAAATCAAAAAACTTTATTGTCTGTCCTAAAAAAATACACTTTAAAACAGAATTGTCTTTAGGCTCATCCTAATCAATCAATTAGCTCTAAAAAAGATATCAAAACACACAACATTATGCATGCACATGTAAAGTCCCCACACATGTAACGTTTTACGAGTGAGATGTATATAAATAATACATTAACATATCCTAAAACGAAAACTCTCTCTCACTCTCCCCCCCCCCCTTTCTCTCTCTCACGCTCTCCCCCTCTCTCTCCCCCTATCTCTCTCTTTCTCGCTCTCCTCCTCTCTCCCCTCTCTCTCTCTCTCGCTCTCGCTCTCCCATATTTCTCCCCATCTCTCACCACCCTCTCTCTCTCATGTCAGCGTGTCTAGATTTGCTAATTTTATTTTAAAATGTTAGACTAGCCGTACATACCCTCTGCTCTATTTGGTTACTCTGTGAACTGATTGCGAAGAGCTGTAAAGTACATCAGTGTTTACGACGTATATTTATTAACAATCCTTTCCTTTAACAAAACTGCTGACGGTGCAAAATTCTCTGATAATAAGACGCCCAAATAAACCAATCAGAGGCTAGTATTTGCTACTAAGCCGTTGTTTAGTTGACAGTGACATACTAGTACTACCTCCGAAAATTAGGAAAATTAAGCCTAATCGCGTCAATCTCTTGAGTGTACATACTACTCACTTGCAAAGTTGTTATTAATTATTGCTGTATCTATTTGAACAGGACTTCAAAGGATTATTCAACGTTTTTGTCTACAAGATGTCACTGGCAAATGAAAAGAGACCGTTGCTGATATTCTTAGATTCGCTGCATTCTCTTTCGGGTAAGATATGATAGTTGATTCGTAAGTTAAATCTACTGTAAATCATTTTATTGATTTAACATATACAGAAGTTCTTACATTACACAAACAGCGTACACAGGATGATTTACTCTATTAAAATCGTTTTATGCAAAAGTTACATCGTCGTTAATTGTTCAGTTTTCATTTACTGAACTGAACTTATGAGATTTTTTGAAAGTAACTCGAGCCGTACTAACGCTATGATTCCGTATGTGCCGATGCGTCATGTAGTATTGGGAATGCCTGTGTAGTGAAGCCACTGCAGTGAATTTCCTATCCTATTCTTGTACGGATAAGACTCGAATGGCTACATGGAGCGATTTTCCGCATCCGCCTATGTAGCCTACATATATATCTTATTCGTTGATTTGACGCATGCGCATCCCCATGCCCTTTCAATACACATGCAGTCCTTACGATTAGGAATACTTTTTGCACGTGACGTGTTTAAAATTACCCCCCCTGAAGTACGTAGATATCACTATATCGAAGTTCACCTTTGTTTGTGCAGATGAGTACGAAGCGAAGAAGTTGGTATGGCTTCCGAAAGAGCTGCCACGTCACGTCCGGTTGGTCGTGTCAACGCTAGCGGGAAACGTACACGCCACGTACAAGCAGCTGAAGGCGACACTGCCTGGTGACCAGTTCGTCGAGGTAGGACCGCTGCTCAAGGAAGATGCCGCCGCCATGTTGCAGCACTGGTACGAGCGCGCGGGCCACAGCGTCACCTCGGACCAATACGAATCTCTGTTCGCCTGCTTCAGCCAGAACCCGTGTCCGCTCTATCTGCGAACGGCCTTCAGCGAGTCTCTCCGCTGGCGCTCCTACTCGACGCCGGACGAGACGAAGCTGGGGCCCGCCGTTAAAAACATCGCCACGGTGATCTTCGGCCGCATGGAGAAGCTGCATGGGGAGGCGCTCACCCGGCGATGTCTCGGCTACATCACGGCGGCCAAATGCGGCGTGTCGGGCACCGAGGTCGAGGACCTCGTGTCCATCGACGAGTTCGTCATGGACGAAGTGACGGCGCAGCTTCGGCCCCCGAAGCGCCGGCTGCCGACGATGCTGTGGCTGCGCCTTCGCGGCGACCTCGGCGAGCACCTGACGAGAACCGCAGACAACGGCTGCACGACGCTGCGATGGTCGCACGCCGAGTTCCATGTCGCAGCCGTCGAGCGCTACCTGAACCAGCGCGACAAGGCGCCGTCCTACCACCGCGTGCTGGCCGAGTACTTCTCCGACGCTTGGTCCGGCCGCTCGAAGCCGTTCGGCGCCGACGAGACGGGGGTACGACGTCATGTCGTGCCGCAGCCGCTGTACTGGCTCATCGCCGACCCGACGACGTCTGCCACACGGCGCGTCTATAACCAGCGTCGCCTCGTCGAGCTGCCCTACAACCTGCTCAACTCGCAGCAATACAAACAGCTCAAGACCGATTGTCTGTGCAATTTCGACTTCGTGCTCGCCAAGATCACCTCGTTTTCGTTGCGCGCCATCCTCGAAGACATGCAGATGGCGCTGACGGTCGAGCCATCCGACGAAGAACTGAAGCTGTTGTCGGACATGCTGCATCTGTCGACGGACGTGCTGCTGAGAGACCCCGGCCAACTCGGCTCGCAGGTGGTTGGCCGACTGCACGACATCATCACGGCCGACGTTCCCGTGGCGCCCGGCGATCCGGTCAAGTACCCGACCATGAAGGCGTTCCTGGATCGCGCCAGCCACCCTCCCGTGCCGACCCTGCTTCCGTCCGTGTCGTGCCTCATGCCGCCCGGCGGCATCCTTTATGACTTCCTGTCGGGTCACACGCAGGCGCTGACGGCTGTAACGGCGACGTCGGACGGCCAGAAGGCGGTGACGACGTCGAGAGACGACACGATGAAGATCTGGGAGATGAGATCGGGTCGGGTAACAAAGACGATCAGCGGAGTCGGCCGAGACATCACGCACATCCGGCTGGTGATCGGCGACAGACTCGCGGCCACTTCCCAGAAGACCTGCATCCGGCTGTGGAACCTGGCGACGGGCGACTGCGTGTCCGTCGTCGACCAGTACGAGGACCCGGCGTCACTGACGACGGCCGGCGATGACAAACTCATCGTCGGCTTCTTCCAGGGCTCCAACACGATGCGTACGTGGTCGCTGCTGGGCGGCGGCAAGATGTCGCTGCAGCGGGAAGTGAGCATCGTTGACCCGAAGGCCGTGAGCATCCACAAAGACGAGTCGGTGACGGTGTCGGCGCGCTCGTACGGCCAGCAGGTGCTGTACGCCTTCCGCGGCACGAGCGAGGCCCGCGTGCGTAACGCCGTCAGCGGCAAGCTGGTGCACTCGCTGCAGTGTCCGGCGACCGGCTGCATCATGGCCGTCGCAACGTCGCCCGAGTATTTCGTGTGCGCCGCCAAATCGCAGCTGTCGCGCACCGACGAGATCTACATGCTCGAGCTGTTCGACGTGAAGACCGGCAAGCACGTGCGCGCCGTGCGCGGGTGCATCGGCGACAACGTCGCCGAGCTATGGGTCAACCAGCTCGGCTCGCACGCCATCGCCGTGTGCACGTCGCCGGCGAACAACAGCAGCGACATCGCCGTGTGGAATCTGGAGACGGAGGAACACAAGCACATGGCGCGTCACGCCGGCGTGTCGCGGTTCGGTGCGTGCGCCGACCTGCGCTACTGCATGACGTCGGTGCACGGCGAGGCGTCGCTGCGCGTGTGGAACCTCAGCACGGCCGTGAACGCGTACACGGCCCCGCAGAAACAGCGCGCCGGCGTCGAGGAGATCGTGCTGATGCGCGATGACCAGCGCTACGTCGTCGCCAAGAGCGTCAACAACGGCCCGCTGCGGGTGTTCGACATCAGCGGCGGCGGCGGCGAGTGTGTGGAGAATGGCGAGCGTGTGACGTTGGCCGAGGTCGGCGACGTCGTGCTTGTGCGTAATGGCACCGTCGTCGTGCTAGCCGGCAAGGGCTTCTCGAGCGTCAGCGACGAGGACCGCGCCGTCTTCCAGTCCGTCACGATGTACGACCTGCTGGCGCATAAGTACACGCGTCAGCTGAAGGACTGCTTCGTCGTGCCGTCTCCGCCCCACGAGTACGTCTTGCTGGACGATGAACACCTTATGGGCGTCTCCGACAACCGCAACCATTTCGTCATCTGGAGTCTGAGCACCGGTCACGTGGCGAGCCGCATCAAAAACAACTTCCGGTCGATGGAACGACGCCGCACGAATGCCGGTGTTCGCGACGGCGTCTTCGGCAGCATGTCGTTGCTGGGCGTCGCCAACGACGTCACCACGGGGCCGCGACAGCGAGGCACGACGGCCAAGATGACGCCGTGGGACCGACGCACCGAAACGCACACAGCCCGCCAGAGGCGCCACCAGAACGAGGAGGCGCTGGAACGACAGTGTCTGGAGGATCTGCATCGCGAGAAGAGCAACGGCATCGAGCAGTTCCTGATCAGCGACGACGCGAGCACAATCGTCGCGTCCTACTACGGCCACCACATGTGCGTGTTTGACGTGCCGAGCCAGCAGCACGTGCAGACGCTCGAGAACGCCAGCTCCATGCTGCTGCTGCACGTGGCGGCGCTGAGCGGCGACGGCAGTCACCTGGTGCACGCCAACTACGACGACGACGCCAAGTTGAGCTACGTCACCGTGTGGCACAGTCACGGCGGCTACGTGAAGAAGCGCCTCCGCAACGAGAGGAACGTGTGCGCGCTGGCGATGACCGATGAGGCGAGGCGCGTGGTGATCGCGAAGGCGAACAACGAGCTGCGAGTGTGGCACCCGGGCAGCGGCGAGCCGCCGCGCAAGATCCACGGCTACGTCGGCTTCGATCTGAAGGCTGGAGTCCGCATGCACCTGGTGAAGGACGGCGCGTTGGCAGTCATCTTCGCCGGCGACATCTCTGTATGGGACTTGGACAACGAATGCGTCGTATCCGTATTCACACCGGACGTCAGCATCAGCTGTTTCGCCGTCGCCATGGCCGGAACACGGCTCTTGTTCGGCCTCTATGACAAGTCGGAGGTGATTACACTACTGCTGACGGCCGACGGTCGAGACTTGCTGCAGCCCGGGACAGACGTCAAAGTCGCTTCGTAGACGGACAGTCCGCCGTGGACGCTTCGACGAGCAACCGCTACTCCAGTTTGATCATGATGTGTTTATATATTTGTGTTTTCTGTGATACAGCGATTAATTATTAGTTTTATAGATACTAAGTTTGTTATATGAAGCGCGGGAAACTGCATGTGTACGTATTCGAGACACCCGGCGAGACGCCTAGCACTTGGTATAGACTATATATATATATATATATAATTATTCACGTTTTCGCTGCATACTATTTATAAAGTGAAATTTTTCATGGGCAGCGGCAAGCCGCCGCGCAAGACTCGCCGGCTACGTCGGCTTCGACTTGAAGGCTAGAGCCCGCATGCACCTGAAGGACGGCCGTCGCGATGGCCGTCATCTTCGTCGGGTCATCTCGGTGTGGGAACTGGACAACGAGTGCGAATGTACACTCACACGCACGCACGCACACACACATGCACACGCACGCACGCACGCACACACGCACACACACACACACACACATACACACACAAACATTATTGACTGATGTATTTAATCATATTGGTATCACAAATACGGTGTCTTTGTTTTGTTGACAACATAACATGACCCGCGTGGCTCCACTCTCTGACGGAAAAATACGCACCGAAGCGGGAACTGGTTTTCGATGAGATGTACCGCCTTGTACTGACGGTTACAGTAGCTCACGTGCCGACTATCACCTTCCGAGGAGACCAGCGACCACACAAACTCCTCACAGTACCGCTATGAGCGACGATAACACCCTAACAGCAGAATTTCGATCATTAAATTGGAAAGCCCCTTCGTGGGAAGTATCATGACCAATGATTTGCGGAAGTGTTCACATCTTGTATCATGAGCGAATTTTTTATTTTCTTTGCGCATTGTCTTGCTTTGTCTTCATAAAGTAACACCACTGCGTCTGTAATTTACAAGGTGAAATATGGTTATATAGTGTCTGCAAGTGTCACAATTGTAGGCAGTTCACCTTTCACGCGATGAGAAGAAACAGCAGCCACAATCAGGGCCCGGCAAGATATGCCTATGAACTCGACGCAGTCGTCGGCTACGTCTTCGACCACGCAAATACAACCGTTACGTTCAAACGAAAACAACGCAAGGGAACGAAATATTGGTACAATTGGTCGAGTGCTCGTCCACCATGAAAGTATTAGGGGTATCAGGATCGATACTAGGATTAGTATTTTTTGAATTGTTGAAGTAATACATAACTTTTAAGTAGTAATGTTTTAATGGGGTTTATTCTTGCCTCAGCGACCCCCTCCCAGCCCGCGGGCTACCATATATATTTCTTGCGTGCTAGCGCCCCCACGACTCCGCTGAGTCGGCGCCTGGTTTAGACAAGTCGACTTTGTGCGTAATTGATCTGGAGAAAGGTGTAAGAATCATTACTGTGTAATTAGTTTACTTTTTATGTTTTGACGCATATGCAAGCATGCAAAATCTCTTGTACATACGCTTACAATTATATTATGCACGTACACATTTCGTTTAGCACACACGCACGCACGCACGCACGCACACCCACACATACATACACGCACGCTCACACACATACGCACACGCACGCACACACACACACGCACACACACACACACACACACTTATGCTATTCAAGGAGGGAAAGTAACCAACAACTCCGTACAGATTTGTTAAATGGTACTAGGAACCAGACGGGTAAACATTTTAAATGTTATGGTAAAACGTATTCAATGTGGATACTTTTAAGTAACTGTCTCCAGACATTCAAATTCACACAGTAGACATCGTACATGACGAACAGAGAGCGGACGAACAAATGCACGAGGCAAACCGGGGATGGAATGAAAACACAATGTATGTATTATTATTATTATATATATTAATACGGTAATGAATGTAATACTTGAATGTAATACGGTAATGAATGTAATACGGTAATGAATGTAATACTTGAATGTAATACGGTAATGAATGTAATACTTGAATGTAATACGGTAATGAATGTAAGACCGTTGGAATTCTCCCTGTTGAATATAGAGTAGAACAGTTAAAGTTGGGCCACATGTTCAATATATTAATGATAATGCACCAGTATATTTAAGAGCAAAAATGTTCAAATGGTTCATCATAAATACCCCACAAGAGCCAGTGAATTGGCAAGTGTCATTCCCAGAGTAAAGGGTTCTGGACAAACTTTTTTCGTTCATACAGGCATATGCCACTGGAACAACTTGCCAATCGAAACAAAACAATGTCGATCTAAAATTAGATTTAGAAAAAAGGTGACGACCCTTTTATATAGTAGATTGGTGGACAATGAACATAAGCTTTACGTTGTGTCTTAATATTTAATGTATAATATTTATTTATTGTATTTTTTATTTTGCCATTTTTTACATATATAATATTTTTTTAAATCGTACTATTTATCTATTTATTTATTCTTTTATTTATTTATTTGTTATACTATAATTACTTATTCACTATTGTTTTGAGGACCACATTGGAAATAAGTATATTATGTATGCTTTTATGTGTTAACCTCGGTATTATATATATATATATATATTATATTTCTCCTAAATATGTTAAGCATGTGTATAATTTTACTGAACAAACTCATTCACTCACATATATATATAATAATATATAATATATATATATATATATATATATTTCAGTACGTAATGCAGAATACGTATTTGTAGTTGTCTCAAAAGTAGGTTGAACGTGGATTACGGCTGCGCCTAATAAATCAACAGAGAATGAAACTGGATCTGCATTGAATAAATGCTCGAGCTCAGGCTTCGGCAGGAATTCATCAAAAAATATTTTTTACATTCGACAAATCCTCAAAGTCAAGTGTCATCGTCAACTATGAGATTATCAGCTTCGCTATAAATGTAATGTTCCAGTGATTAGATATAAATTTCTTGAATTTGGTCCTGGCAGCGTGGTTAAGTTGGGACGTAGTTCCGTCAGTTTGGAGTTGAACCATGGCAAATGAGATGGCTTTGTTGTCGACGTAGTCAACGGTTCTCGAAGCCGATATTTGATGTAACGACGTGTTGGGACTATAGGATGGCGTGGGATGGTCGCTCAAATCCTTTGATGTATCTTTGTATTAGACCCTATAATAATCTAGGGTCAGTCATAATGATTCTCAAGTGATATTTACCGAGTATATCCATGCACGTATAATCTTGACCTGGCTTATTATAAAGCTAATACACACACATACATTTGTATTTGACTTCAGCAAACAAGCCATGCATATTCGTTGAAAACGCCAATCACTACAGAGAGAGGTGGAGGGATTGAGAGAGAAGTGGACAATGAGAGTGAACAGTAGAGGGGGTGGAGATGGGGGTGTAGACAGCAGGTCAAGAACAATAACGAGCAAGAAAAAGAAACGAATAAGAGAAATCGATGACCAGTATTGGAGGCCTCACCACGGACAGACATTGAAAGACCAGTATGGAGGCCTCACCACGGACGGACAAGGACTTATGTATGCCCAACGCCCAGCTGTTCTAATCGGCGCCGTTCGTTTGTTTATTTACATATATTATTTGAAATGAAATTCTTATATTCACTAAACGTTTTGTATTGATGCGCCTCTGAGCTTAATTTCCGAGGATTTCGGCGCAAAAGAAGTTACATTATTATTATTATTTGGTGATTCATCCGGCTTTGCAAACAAGTTGAATGCATGTTTGTTGAAACATTCGATGAAAGATACTTATGTTTGCCTATTATTTTATTTACATGTTATCAATAACGACAAGTTAATTGTTGGAAGGCGTTGGTCGTTAAGCATGTCCAGCGACCTGAATTGCGGTGGGAGCCCAAATGATTTAAGTACAGTGGTAACATCGTCTTGTCACGTTTCAACATAGTGTATTGAATTTAAACATGTCCCATCACCTTTTCATTTCTGCTATTGCCAAATACGTTTCAGGCAGCAGATGGTAGTGTTAACACAACTGCACAGTGGTGCCATCTAAGGAACGACAACTAAGTTTGTTCACTCACAAAAGTAAATAACTCTAAATAGGTTTTTCTGTTGCTTTTATCCAAACACATCGCCAATTAGTTAGCCAATGGTTCAAGGAAGATAATGTAAAAAAAGTGTGTGTGCGTGTGTGCGTGCGTGCGTGCGTGCGTGTGTATGTGTGTGGGGGGTGAGTGTGCGTATGTACGTGTGTGCCTGTGTGTGAATTTGTGTGCGCCTTACGTGCGTGCATGGACATAATTATAAGAAAACATCGATGAGTATTTGTGAATACACAGTACTACGGGCTAAACCTTACAAAGACATATAACTTTGTGGATAATGGATTACGACCCAGCCTAATAAATCAACAACGAATAAAAATGGGTCTGCTGACGAATAAATGTTTGAGGTCAGGCATTGGAAGCAATTCACTGGGTGTGATTTCTTACAGGCGACAACTCCTCAAAGTCAAGTGTCAACGTCAACTTCGGGATTGTCAGCGTTGCTATAAAGCCAATGTTCGAGTCAGTACAGATCACATTCTTGAATTTGTTCGTAGGGGTATTGGTAATTCGTGGCGAGGTTCCTTTTAGTTTGCAGTTTAATCATGGCGAACAACGGGGCATTGTTGTCGACGGTGTCGTCAGTTCTGGAGGACGCGGTTACATCTATTGAAAACAACACGAGAACACTTTCTGGCGATCCGACTTCCAACCTATGGCGGTACGGCTGGCCGCCGCTATGCATGACGGGACTCGTCGGTAACACGCTCGTGCTGCTCGTGCTGAGGCGGGACGGACTCGTGCGGACCTCGGCCAACGTCTACTTGAGCGCCCTGGCCGTCGGTGACAGTCTCGTGCTGATGGTCGGGTCAGTGGCGGTCTACCCTGGGTATGGATGGGACGTGTGGTTCGACAGAACGAGTTCATTGGTTTGTCGCACCGTGTGGCCGGTACACCATACATTAGCAGTCGGGTCAACGTGGATGGTTGTCGCGTTCACTGCCGAGCGCTGCGTCGCCGTCCACTACCCGCTACTCAAGCTACGTCTGTGCACCCCGCGCAACGCCGGCTTGTGTTGCGTGTCGCTGTTGGTGCTCGCCTTCATCAAAACCATCGACCACTTCTTCATATACGAACTGACCATCAACGAACGGGGCTATGTCGTTTGTCACATCCCGTTGCGCTACAGGGTTTATTTTCTCAACTACACACTATGGTTTAACTTCATTGTCTCCAGCATCATTCCGACATGTGGAGTACTTTTTTGTAACTGGGCGATAATACGAACTTTGCGGCGGAAGCTGAAGCAAACGCCCGCCCACGAATCGGTTACGCGCACGACATTCATGTGCCTGGGCGTGTCGTTCGCGTTCATCGTGTGCGTCATTCCTGCTAATGTGTTCTATGTCGTCTACCTCAACCTCAACTACTGGCCGGTGGCGCTCCCGGCTCCTTACGATGTGTGGCGGTCTCTGGTTCTCCTGCGATACGCCAATCACGCCATTAACCTCTTCCTCTACAGTCTGACGGGTGCTCACTTCCGGCGCGAGTTGGTCGCGTTGTTTCGCATTTGCATCCAGCGGGGATTTTCAGCGGGGGCTGTAGTTCGCAGGATGCCGTCCCCTGTAACGAGCAGATTCAAGTTCCGTCGAGGCTTTGTAAACGATATAGAAATGCATTAGCACGTCTTGTGACGTTAATGGTGTCGAATCAACCAGTTTTTATTGCATTTCACACGAAGCATCAAGGTAATTTCAAGAGTGAAAGCCACCATGCCGTCTAAATACGTAAATCTACGATTTGTATTAACAAAAATTTACTTTTGGCATTGGTAGGCTCTATGTGCACAAGTACTGTGTACAGTCCATAGAGCCTAGATCTATAATTCTAGTAGTAGTGGCAAATGATCTTTTAGCCGTGCAGTATATAATATACACGCACATGAACTATACATTGATTGATTGTGAACAATAAAATCGGTATTTAATCCAGTATTTAATTAAATACTGTTTACTAAACTAGTACTAGATGTGACCATTGAACGGTCATCTTTGTTTATTGTTCAATACAAACAGGCTACCAAAACAATTTTCGTATGCATGCTGGCACAAGAAAGTAGCATAGATGTTTTAGCATAGCTGGAAGCCGTCAATCTCATCCTTGTATGGTCAGGATTGCATAACTAAGTAGATGTTGCTTCCCAGTAGGATCAAATTAGCATATCAGACTGACTTCCCGAAAACCTTTTTTTGACGGCCATTTTTAACATGGCCGCCAACGACATCCAGGGCAAATTCAGAGATGCCCCGGGGTTTAAATATTGTTTCTTGATAACTTCTAACTATGTGCCAGGTTTCGTGCATTTATCAAGAAGTGCACGATTCGTCAAAATAATGCGGTTGTCGGCCATACTAAATAGGCTTAGACGTCTCCTGAGGAAAGTAACGGTGGCATTGGTGTGAATCCAGTCTGTTCACCTCTCATCATGTAAAGTATGCATCCATATATTTATCTAAGTACCACATAGCATGTTGCAGACATGTTGTTGTCAAAGATACAGTGAATATTTGAAAATGTGAAATCAGTATTTGTGTTTTTGCAGAATCATATAGCATTGAATGACCTTGACTTTGCACCATTAACCGTCACAGCATATTCAAGTGAAATTTATATTGTCTTTATTGGATCTTGCGATGTCAAAACATTAGAATCAGACTTTAAATCATGAATCTACCTCACTTAGAACCATAATTGTGAACAATAATATTATTTTCGTGGCCATTTTGTTTTTCGATGTTTTGGGGTGTTCCCGCGCTAGGATTTCTTACGACTTTTTGGTGTTTAAGGACACCATTCTGGGTAAGAAACAGCAAAAATACCTTTTGTTGCAATTAGTTTGATGTAAAATCTATCTTTCCTGGACTAATTCCCTAAAACACCTCTGACGTTGGATAAAGTTACTTCGACTGTATGTTGCTACAAATGCATTTTGCTTTGCAATCTTTCCAAACAACGTTTCCCATCTGACATGCGGCATATTTTGATTAGTTTGCATCCGTAACATATTGACACAAACTGATGCTTTCAGATATCCAGTTCCGAAATATGAAGTTTGCCAGCAAAACTATGTGAACAGTGACTTTAACAATTGCCACCAACTGTACGCGAAGGTGCTTATCTAATCAATGCGCGAGTCAATGGAATGTTAAATTTACGCTTCTGTATATTTCAAAATAATAAATGAAGCCAGGGTTTGTCATGCATATTCTGAACTGAATTCTGAGCCAATATATGGTATGTCACAATGGTTGTCAGGTCGTATTTGTCTAATGTAGTAATGCGCATGTATGCCTAGCCTGGTTTATTTTAAAGCTATTATACAAACGTATATTTGTATTTTGTCATCAGCAAAATTACTTACTGATTACTAGTCTACAACTTTCTAGTCGATAACATCGTTACCACTTGAACAAAATTCAAACGACATTGACGTAGGTCCAGCGCCCAGCGGTTCTTGATTGATAGGTCGCGACCTTAAATTGGAAAGCCAATCCATTTTCAGTGGGTCGTCAAAGGTATCCAATGATTGTCCGAATTTTCCTTTCCTATCCCGCTTGCAGATGTATGCAAGACGAATTATTAATGCCAAATGTTGCATCGATTGAAACGTTACCTAATGTTATATCACACTACATTTAAAAAAATACCAATAAACCAATGATTAGCGCCGATTTGGTGATTCATCCGTGTTCTGCAAGGAAGTTTAATTAATGTTCTCATTAACTATTTTATGTTTTCCCTATTATTTTATCTATTTTATCATTTACCATAAGTTAATTCTTGGAAGGCGCTGGTCGCCAAACATGTCCAGCGACCTGAATTTAGGACGCAGCCAAAGTAAGTTAAATAGAGTATGTTTAATTTAAATACGTTCCCATGACCATTTAATTTCTGCTATCGCCAACTACGACATTCCCGCAGCAGATAGTAGTCTAAATATAAATCCACAGAGTCGCAACCTACGGAATGACAAAACAAGTTGTTCACTGAAAAAAGGAAATTTAGCACCTTTCGCTAACCCAATTATGCGCAACGTGACGGCAAAAGTTACGTACGGAAGCCTGTTGGTGCCACCAGAATAACACTTTCTATCTCGTAATTACGAGATAGTAGATAGTAGAGAACCTGAAGTGGAACGCTTTTTCAGCAATCAAATGTGCAGCAAGGAATATACGGCCGGCACTTAATGATATCAACCGTATACGTGCGGGAAGCAGGGGATCTATCAGAACTGGATCGTGACGTTGCGGCTGCTCTGTACTTCCACATCGGGTTGAGTTACATGGACATTCTCGGTGCTCTGGCCATCAACCACCGCATAGTGATTAGTATGAGGATTCTTAAGCGCGCGCTGAGTCAACGAAATATGTTTCGACGGAGACATTATACTGACATATTGAAACTAGCCCTAGTTTTTGGTGCATTTTGAGAAAGGAGTGTACCCAGTTCTGGATGGACACCCTCAGATCCTTAAAAGACCAAGGTGATTTCACCGGTCATTGACACAAATCTGATGCAGTTCATTGGCGAAGCAGCCTCGCAACCGCGTTAAATGTGTAACGGTTATCTTCCCTGCACCAAGTTGGAGAAACAGAACTGCATCAGATTTGTGTCAATGACATCACCGATGAAATCACCTTGGTCTTTTAAGGATCAGAGGGTGTCCATCCAGAACTGGGTACACTCCTTTCTCAAAATGCACCAAAACTTTCTATTCTTTGGTTGTGCATGCTTGCTCCGTACAGGAAACTGTCCCGTCCAGATAAGAATGTCTGCAGTCGTGCTACGTGACCATTTCAGTCCCCATGTCTCCACGCACTAGTTGCGGACAACCAGCAAGCTCGCCTACAGCATCCATATAGTAGCCAGCAATCACCCCGGGATTGCTACTTGTATGAAACACATTCAGCCATATTATATACCTGGAAAACCCATCAATGCATCCATTGATACATAAGCCGAATGGCTTTAGTTTATCGTACGAATCCACGTGCGAGATACTATCTCGTAATTACGAGATAGAAAATGTTATTCTGGTGGCACCAACAGGCTTCCGTAGTTGCGATGGCAAACAGTTACACCAAGTTATTGAGTGCTACCGCAGGTCTGCCGTTCGACGCGGCGTTTGTACGCGAGAATGGGAAATTCGGCGTATGCACAAACGCCGCAATATTCCGTACGTAAATAGTCATATTAATTTTTAAAAACTACGCCGTTTGACAGATCGACCTTTTAGGAACACACACGTATACAGAGAGTTGAGTTTGAAATACCAGTCAGCACATTTTATCATATTCAAGAGTCCTTACTGAACGATACGATGCAATTTAAATATAACAATTTATCACAATCATTTCCCATGTTGTAGCGATTTTACCGCCCAATCCGTCAGACGACAGATGCACTGATTGCGTACGCAGCTGGAACTGGCGAACGAACAGAGCGCATCCATTTGTCACGTGATCTCTCCACACGAAACCACCTCAGAGAACGGAGGGATCGGACGCCTCCGGACGCTCCAAGATTTTCAAAAGAATGACGTTGGAATGAATCCGGACAGACTGGATTACCCAAAAGAATTCACCCCAAGTTTGACTACGCGTTTGGTTTTCGCTTACGGTAACGGCGCTTAATTGCGTTAGCTAAAGGTGTCTAATAACTTTAAATAGTTTTCTGGGTTTTTTTCACATTCATCGCAGATTGGTCCTAGAAAGATAATGTACAAAAAAATGTGTGTGTGTGTGTGTGTGTGTGTGTGTGTGTGTGTGTGTGTGTGTGTGTGTGTGTGTGTGTGTGTGTGTGTGTGTGTGTGTGTGTGTGTGTGTGTGTGTGTGTGTGTGTGTGTGTGTGTGTGTGTGTGTGTGTGTGTGTGCCTGAGCATGTGTGCGTATGTGCGAGTTTGTGCGTACATGCGTAGAGACGGAATTAAAAGGAGATGTCGATAAATATTTATATATTCACAGCACATAGAATGTAATCATTGCAAATACGTGTTTGTAATTGACTTAATAGTAGGGCTTGATAAGGTGAAGAGTGGATTACGACTCCGCCTAATAAATCAACGACATCTCAAAGTCAAGTGTCAACTGACATTATCAGTGCTGTTATATCAAGCTAATGGTCGAGTCATTTATACAGACTACATTCTACATAAGTTTGCAGTTGTACCATGGCGAACAACGGGGCTTTATTGTCGACGGTGTCGTCAGTTCTGGAGGACGCGGTTACATCTATTGAAAACAACACGAGAACACTTTCTGGCGATCTGACTTCCAACCTGTGGCAGTACGGCTGGCCGCCGCTATGCATGACGGGACTCGTCGGTAACACGCTCGTGCTGCTCGTGCTGAGGCGGGACGGACTCGTGCGGACCTCGGCCAACGTCTACTTGAGCGCCCTGGCCGTCGGTGATAATCTCGTGCTCATATTCACTGCCGAGCGCTGCGTCGCCGTCCACTTCCCGCTACTCAAGCTACGTCTGTGCACCCCTAACGTGGGGTGCAGTTCTGCACCCTATGTGCACCCTAAGTTGCACCCTATAAGGTATATACCAGGTGCTGGTATCCTGCAAATCTGCACCCTTTTATGTGGTGCAATGTTGTGCACTCTATAGAGTGCATATCAGATGTTAGAATCCTGCACCCTAAGAGTGCAAATCTGCACACTTTTACTGGGGTGCAACGTTGTACACCCTATCATTGGGGTGCACAGTTGAACCCTTTAGGGGTGCTACTGGTGCAACAACGCTCTGCACCCTATAGGATGAAGATCTGAATCCTTGAGAGAGCAACTTTGCACCACTAGGGTGCAGAAATTAACCCTTAAAGATGTAACTTACCACACTAAAAAGTAAAATTCTGCACCATTTGGAGTTCAAATCTGCAACATGTTTAATAAAGTGCAACGTTGCACCCCTGCTAACCTACAACTTCAAACATGCACCTTTAATGGTGCACATGTGCAATGTGGAATATGACAAACCAAATGTCAAATCATGTTGCAAACTTGAATGTCTTAAAAATGCCACCTGACTTAAAGAGGGAAGAAAAGGGATGGGAAAACATAACACCATAGGAGTTCATTATATTTGATATGCAATGTTTTATTGCATCAAAACACAGACAAGTGCAAGTGTTTTATAACAATGCTAGTATTCAGCAAATGACAGTAACAATTATTAGAAATTTACTGGTAACCATTAGATTGCATAAATTATGCAAATTAACATTAACAAATGCCACCATTGACAACTGTTACAATAATTTTAAAAACAACATATCTTGAGCTAAACATAATGAGTGTCTGAAATTATCATTATCAATATAACTTATATTACACATGGAAACATGGAATTACGAGTAATACTGCAATAAAATAATTGCTCTAATATCAAATTGTCAACAAACTCAAACTGTAAAAACAAATTAAGCTTAAGAATAAAGTTAAAATACACGACGTACCAAGTTGAAACACAATACAGAGCTAGATACAAATTGTGGATTAACAATAAAATAAACTAGAGTTTACCAATTCAAAACACAAGAGCTAAAAAGTAGCATAATAATAATTTCAAATACACGGTGTACCAAATAAAAACTCTGGCTTAACAATAAATAAAAAATACACAGTGACAGTGTAGCAATTCAAAACACAATAGAGATAGCCTAACAATAAATATGAATATACATTATTACAAGTAAATGTGAATATACAGTGTCACTGTACATACACAGTAACACTACATGAGTATGTTTCATTAAACAAATTTAAGTTATACGACAAATTATTAAAATCCCAAGACAAGACAGTTTTTCCCCTGGTGTGTGACAAGCGAGGCGGGCCACCTCGCCGTTTTTCTATGCCGCCTTGCCCAAAATATGCCGAAATTGCCGCCTCGTAGCTATTTCGTGCACTCATGTTTTCGTTCTTTCGCGATATATTCAGCGTATGCGAGAGGCGAGAAACGACACCACAAAGTCACTTATATTCTGCAAAATCACAGATTTGTAGCAACATCGTTTAGTCGTCTTAAAGTTGCATTCTGAGTTAATTACCATTTTGAACGCATTTTAGGAAAGTGAATGTACACAATGATTTATATTTGCTTATTAGTATACTTGCTATCATATGTGTCATTTTGTGTCATTTGATAAGTTATTTTATAAATGATGCATTTGTTAACAAACAACGAAGATGGGGTTTCCCAAGATAATAATAATCATATTTTAATTTGTTATAGCGCCAGATCCACAACTGTTCGTGGCACTTTACAATACATCATGCGTCATGATCATTAAACTAAAATATTAATACTAACACAGTCATTTAAACTAAAAACTAAAAAAATTCCATAGAATAATAATAAAAATATTAATAAATAAATTAAGTAAAAGACAACAAAATATTTGGAATATGGTAGTAAGACGTTAACTTAAAATAAACACAGTACAATATAATATAATTAATAAATTACAATGCATAAATTAATCACTAAAATATAGCAGTATAAAATCAAATAAATAAATAGTTCTAAAATATTGCTAATGTAAATAAGTCCACTGGATCACTGAGGAAAGTCACAAACAAGCTACTAGCGTTTGTCTACAATAGTATTTTAAATAAATGTGTTTTAGTTTACATTTAAAACTGCCAAGAATGTCCGAAGATTTAATGTGATTAGGTATAGAGTATTCCAGAGAGTTACAGCTGCCACCGCGAACGAACTGTCACCTGCTTTGACGCGAGTACGCGTTACAACATGTTGTTATCAGCAGCCCGCAGTAACCTAGCGGGTCTGTAAGGACACACGAGATCACGCAAGTAGACGGGCGCATTTTCATGCATTGCCTTGTACGTAAATACCAATATTTTGAACTCGATTCTGCGAGCAACGGGTAGCCAGTGCAGACCATGCAACAGCGGAGCAGCGCTATCACTTCGCGGGCGATGCAATATCAGACGAGCGGCCGAGTTGTGAATTCGATGCAGACGACCGATGTTGTTTGCATATGTCCGTATCTGATTCAATTGCAATAGTCCAGCCGCGATGTTATTATGGCGTTGACAATGCGTTCCTTCGTTGTTTTAGGTAAAAATCGGCTGATTTGATTAACGTGGCGTAGGTGGAATGCGCACACACTAACGATTTGTGACACCTGTTTGTTCATGTTCAGGTGTCTGTCCACGTAGACGCCTAGATCCCGGACACATCGTGAAGCTGCAATCATACAGTCACCAACACGTATCACACTGCCATCCACAAGTGCAGCGGCCGTCTTAGGCACCACTGGAATGTACTCAGTCTTGCTCTCATTCATGCAAATATAATTCCACGCCATCCAATGTTTTATGTCATCCAGACATGCTTCCATTTGACGTAAAACAGCAGCGTAAGCGGCTGTACTGAGATCAAAGTGGGAGTAGAGTTGTAAGTCATCAGCGTAGTTGTGGTAGCAAAAGCAATGTTTTCTGATGATATCGCCAATTGATTGCACATACAACGAGAAGAGCTGTGGGCCAAGCAATCGTAGTCGTCTAATTGAGATGGCATGGTTAATTGTTTCAAAAGCTGCATTAAAATCGATGAGAACTAGTGATGTGCCTTGTTTGTTGTCCATGGCTGATTTCATGACATTGATGACGTGTAGTAAAGCCGTTTCCGTCGAATGGTGTTTTCGATACGCCGATTGGTAGCAGTCATTCATTCTCTGATCAGAAACGTGTGTGGGTATTCTAAGCACCACTATTTTCTCAACTACTTTAGACAAATGTATGAGATTAATCACTGGACGATAGTTATTTAAGACGATTTTGTTAAGCGATGGCTTCTTCAACAAAGGACGTACAATAGCCTGCTTAAGCAGTGCAGGGATGACCGCATCTTCAAGAGGTGCATTCGTGACCAGTGTTACAATGGACACAAGACTGGTGGCATTGTCTTTCAGCAGGTTGGCAGGTAGAGGATCTATAGCATGCAAGTTTTGTTCGTGGTAGCAAATATTTTGATTTCTTCGGCTGTTGTAGGAGAAATTTATAGGATCTGCGAAACATTGCTTTTCATCACATGTAGCCAGATCAGTTGTTCTACAAAGTTGTAAGCTTGACAACAATTTATCGATTTTGTCACTAAAGAAATGCAAAAATAGTTCGCATCCTTACATTGTCGAGCGGATGTAGCTGGGAAATGTGACCACCAAGAGATCTCACCAGACAAAACATAGTGTTGTTGTTAGCGTTTTCTAAACGATCTTGAAAATATAATGTTTTTCTCTCCAGTATCAAGGCATTGCATTCATCACATGACGTGACGTACAGCTAGCGATAAATTTCTAGTTTGGTTTTCCTCCAAAGATTTTCCAATTTCTGTTTCTTCTCACGGGTATCGTCAATGTCTGCGATGATGATCAGAAATTGAGTCTGGAAGAACTGTGACTGCAGAGGTGAGGTTATTGTTATTATTACTGACGACCAGATCCGGGATATGTCAACTAGTGTGCGTAGGTGAAAGTACATTTTGAGTTAGGTTGAACGACTCAAGAAGATCACGTAGAGGTTCAGATTTAGTTTCGCTATCAAAGTGGATATTGAAATCTCCAAAACTGATGGTGGGTACGACAGATATAGACGTTTCGCTGAATAAGTGTTCGAGTTCGATATAAAATCCGATGTTAACCTGAATGTCTTACTTGATACCGGGGGGTGGTAGACAACCCACACATTGAATTTCATACAATGCGGGTTACCGAACTGCAAACGGAGTAGTTCAATGGTTGTTAAAGATAACTTTGGTTGCAATTTTGTTGTGTATGTCGCGCGATGCACAATTGCCACGCCACCGCCACGACCAGAAGCACGAGCGATATGTTGGAGTGTATATCCGGGCGGGGTTACTTCGGCTATTATCGCATCGTCTCCGTTCTTCTTAAGCCACGTCTCTGTGATTGCCAGCACATCCCATTTATGCTCAAGAATAGATTCGCTTATAGTGGTCGCTTTATTTAACAAGATTGAACAAGATTGCCACCCAGAGAATTAACTCTAGGTGGCAGGTGGACAAGGAATCCCTTGGGCTTATCGAGAGTCCAACCCTTTTATCTATGTGTATCCCGCCCTTCTGAGGTATGTGTCGATTTTATTTTTAAACATATTCACGCTACTAGCACCCACAAAATCAGCAGATAATCTGTTCCATTCATTTTACAGTCCTTTGTGAAAATGAGAACTTTCTTAAATCTAATCTACACTGCTCCTTTGCTAATGTAACTTCATGTCCTCTAGTCCTTCTAACATTTTTAACTGAGAAAAAAATATTTCTATCAATATTTTCATAAACATTTATTATTTTAAACACTTATATCTGATCTCCTTTGAATCTCCTGATTTCTAGTGTTGATAAACCACATTCTTTTAGGCGAATTTCATAACTAAGATCCCTCAGTTTTGGTATCATTTTAGTCACTCTCCTCTGTACTCTTTCTAGCATATGTAAGTCCTTCTTGCGATATGGCCTCCACACTTGTATACAATATTCTAAACGAGGCCTCACTATTGTTTTGTACAACGGTATTATTAGTTCTTTTTCCTTTTCCTATATTTCGCCTAATTAATCCAAGTATTTGATTTCCCTTTGAAGCTGCAATTCCGCACTGCTCTGAAACCTTCATATCAGCACTAATGGTTAACCCTAAGTCCTTTTCTTTTACAGTAGTACTTAGTACAGTATCCCCCATTGTATATTCTACCTCTTCGTTCCCATGTCCTGTGTGGAGGCATTTACATTTCCCAAAATTGAGCAGCATTTTCACTTTTCAGACCATTTGATCAACCTGTCAAGATCATTTTATAAATGCTCCACCACTTTTAATCCTTCTAAACACTTTTGTATCATTTGCAACTTTCAACACCTTGCTTGTTATTTCATCATCCAAATCGATTATATATATTAAGAATAATATAGGTCCTAGTACTGATCCCTGTGGTACCCCACTCAATACCGATTTCCAGTTTGAAACCTCCCCATCAACATCAACTTCGGTCAATCAGCCATTTTTCTATCAAGTTTATTATACCATTAATGTCCTATGCCATGGGCCTTTAGTTTAAGCAGTAATCTTTGATGTGGTAATTTGTCGAAAGCTTTTGAAAATCTAAATAGACGATATCTACTGGTGATTCCTCATCTACACACTTAGTGATGTCTTCCAAAAAACATAACTTATTTGTTAACCATGACCTCGCTTTAAAAAAAACATGTTGAAATGGGTTTATCAAGTTATGTTTAACAAGAAAATCCATTTGCAAATCACTGATGTTAAACTCACTGGTCTATAGTTCTCTGACTTGATTCTGGAATCTTTTTTAAATGGCGGTATAATGTTTGCCTCTTTCCATTCTAAAGGAACCAGTCCCTCTTGTAATGACAACTTGAAAACTGTTGCAAGCGGTACGCTAATTTGTTCTACAATTTCCAATAGTAGTTTGGGCGGAATCCCATCCACTCCAGGTGATTTATTATCCTTCATAATCCTTATTTTCTTAGCTACCATTTCCGGGGTTACAATTAGTTGTCCTAAATAGTCTGAATCTGCCCCCTTGAACGTAGCCTCTGGTACTGGCAGTGAACTAATATATTCCCTGGTAAACACTGAACTAAAAAACTCATGCAAGTCTTCTGCCATTAAGATATTATATTTCCAGCACTATCTTCTAGAGGACCGACCTTATCCTGAACTTTCTGTTTGCTTCGAACATAAACACTCTTGCTGTCATGTTTTATATTACTAGCTAATTGTTGTTCATAGCTTCTCTTTGAATTTCTAATTTCAGCTGTAGCTTGGTTAAGTGCTTCTTTATAAATGTTATAGTCTTCATCATTTCCAGTACATCTATATGACTTCCACATCATTTGTTTATACTTAATTTTTCTAATGGCTTCTTTCGATAAGAGTATTCCTTTTGGACCGTTTCCCTTGTTTACTGAAGGGTACAAATTTATCGACTATGCACTTCATTTCACTCTTTAATATATTCCAGCATTCTGTTGCTGTCTTATTTTTCAGTGTGTTATTCCAGTCTACCTTTGCTAAATATTTCCTCATGGCCTTATATCTTCCTTTGTGGAAATTTCTCCTATATTGCTTTTTACTATTCTTTTTGATTTTACTTTGATGGTAACATGTATCTGGTTGTGATCACTACTCCCCAGTGGCTCACATATCTTGACATTGTAAACTAATTCATTCTGTGAGGACAAAACTATGTCTAACACATTCTCACCCCTGGTTGGTTCTAGCACATTTTTGAGAAAGGAAAGTATCTTGAACTAAAACTAAAAACTTGTGGTCCTCACTCCCCATACTCTGTAGAGATTTCCATTGTATATGCCCATGGTTAAACTTCGCCATAATAACGCAGTCCCGTTTGCTTACTTCCATTATAGCGTTTTGTATTTTTTCATTCTCTTCTATGCTTATGTTAGGACTTCGATAAACTAAACCAACTGTTAACGTTGAGTTTCCTGTAACTATGTTACACCAAACAGCTTCTTCGCAATCTGCTTCTCTTTCTAATTTTATTTCATAAGCCTGGATAGATTCTTTAATATATAAAATAACTCCACCTTTCTTTCTTCCTATTCTATATTTCCTAAACATTACATATCCTGTCAGTCCCAATTCGGCATCTGATATATCGGTGGTGGTCCAGGATTCTGTTATACCTATTACGTGACGGTCAATAATCATCTACCATAATGTTTAGTTCATTTCTTTTGTTTACCATACTCCTTGCATTTAAACAAACACATTTATATCCAGCTTTAGAAGAGTTTTCCAGACTGTTCTTTGCTGATTTATTTGTGCTGTCTTTAGTTATGCCTCCAGTTTCAGGCTTCTCTGCGAGTCCCCCCTGCGAATCTAGTTTAAATAGATGCAACCTGTCCCACTGTCAACAGATCGCAGCAGGTTCTCTGAGAAAACTGCTGCCCCTTTCCACTAAGATGGAAGTCATCTCTCATTGCGTAGGGATCTAGCATTAATCAGAGCCACATTTGGAGTATAATGTCTGGCGATGGATTTAGTACTGCAGTTTATAAGTGTTACCTGGGTGATATTTGCTTTGTTCACACCGCGCTGTTTACAAATACCAGGTCTCACATTCAATGGTCCAATCGTGGTTATTGGCCTAATATGCCTCGTTCCGGCTGATGTCCCGTGCCTGGTCGGTGGTCGGCACAAGTTCAGCGTCCGTATTGTTGTTGTCCACGGTTGGCTATGCGGTTTACGGCAGTGTCGTAGGCCGAGAAAAAACAACCTGGACAACGACATGCTTCGCCATTCGCTGGCAGGCTGAGCGTAGACGTCCAGGTAATGTAGGTTGGAAACCGGTTGCGGTCAAGCTTGGTAAATCACAGTTATGTGTGCCCACTGCCCAGCTGTTCTAATCGGCTCCGTTCGTTGGTTTATTTACATATTGTTATTTGAAATGAAATTCTGATATTGACTAACCCTTTTGTATTGATGCGCCTCTGAGCTTGGTTTCCGAGGATTTAAGCTCAAAAGAAGTTATCTTATTATTATTTGATGATTCATGCGGCTTTGCAAACAAGTTCAATTAATGTTCGTTGAAACACATTCGATGAAGGATATTAATTTATTTATGCCATCATTAACGACAAGTTAATTGTTGGAAGGCGTTGGTCGTTAAGCATGTCCAGCGACCTGAATTGCGGTGGGAGCCCAAATGATTTAAGTACAGTGGTAACATCGTCTTGTCACGTTTCAACATAGTGTATTGAATTTAAACATGTCCCATCACCTTTTCATTTCTGCTATTGCCAAATACGTTTCAGGCAGCAGATGGTAGTGTTAACACAACTGCACAGTGGTGCCATCTAAGGAACGACAACAAAGTCTGTTCACTCACAAAAGTAAATAACTCTAAATAGGTTTTTCTGTTGCTTTTATCCAAACACATCGCCAATTAGTTAGCCAATGGTTCAAGGAAGATAATGTAAAGAAGATGTGTGTGTACGTGTGCGTGCGTGCGTGCGTGCGTGTGTATGTGTGTGAGTGTGTGGGGGGTGAGTGTGCGTATGTACGTGTATGCTTGTGTGCCTGTGTGCGAATTTCTGTGTACCTGCGAGTAGATAGTATGCGCTGTACGATCTCAAAAGCCTACTTATAAAAAAGAATTTAATGACCCCCTAATGAGTTTTGCACATCGCTGAGTCAGCAATAATGCGAGACTAATCCTATGCATAAAAAAAGATCAAAGGCTTCGTGGTTGACACTAATGAGTTTGGGAAACCTACTTATAAAAAACGTGATTGATGAGCGATGTAATTTGATACTAATTGAATGATTGACAGTACACTAGAGAGATGCCACCTAGCGGTGAGTGCGGAGAGTATTTTAGTCCTAGCGATCAACGCCGTACCTAGAGCGCGCTGACGTAAGCAATAATGCGTTTAATAATAAAGTATATAAGTTTAGTTTCGTACTTTATAACCATGCTAAAGTATATAAGTTTAGTTTCGTTTTTATAACCACGCTAAAGTGAAGTGGACCACCTATAACTGGAGTAAGCAATACGTTGGGGTAGAGTTGTGCTGACGTAAGCAATACGCTAACCATTGTGTATTAAATAAACGGACCACTGGGGTAAGCAATACGCTGGGGTAGGAGTTGTGCTGACGTAAGCAATACGCTAACCATTGTGTATTAAATAAACGGACCACTTATAACTGGGGTAGTGCTGACGTAAGCAATACGCTGGGGTAGGAGTTGTGCTGACGTAAGCAATACGCTAACCATTGTGTATTAAAATCATTGTATAAACGTTGAGATGTCCCCGTATGTGATGTTGACAGCAAGAGGAGCGACGACGACTGCTGCAGCGATAAGGGCTGCTGCCCTACTGGTCTCTGACCCCTGGATGACAGCATAGCTGGCTAACGGCGTTGTTCTGGTGGACGGATTAAAACGAAAGCAATGCGTTTAAATACGTCTAGTCGTGGGATTATCAAATGCATAAATACACTAACATTCAGTAGGGTGTTTATGCATTGAAAATTGACGCGTGAAAACGTGAGTAGTGACTGGAATATTTATTAATATGGCAGCGTTCGCTCGCGACCGACGGGTTGGTGCCTGTCGGTCGCGGCCGGCGGAAGACCGAAGCCTTCCCGCCGATAGAGTTCTGGAGGCGTAACTGTTCTCCATAGACCGTTAGGTTGCTTCATGAGAAATACGCGCGCTAAATCGGGAACGATTTCATCGTCACTTTCATCGTCACTGTCGTAAGCTGCTGCTGCTGCTGTTGTGTCATTGGAAGCCGGCGCACGGACGGTCGGCGTGACCTTACATGTTGGTATCGACTTTGTCGTCGACGCGTCGGGGAGGCCAATCGCCCTACGCGGGCTATATTCGCCCCTTGTAGGCAGTCGGATCGGTCTATGAAATAGACAAAGGATGAATAAAATGAGTGAGATAGTAAATACTGTCTTGGTAAAATACATTGTTTAAACGGTAAAATGCGTACTAGTATGCATTAAACAACAATAAAAACGTGCATTTAAATAAAATGCATGTTTAACAATAAAAACGTGCATTTAAATAAAATGCATGTTTAACCGGTAAAACTAGTGAAAACGTGCATACTAGTAAAACATTTAAATAATAAAAAACATAAATAAAATGCATGCATGCAAAACTAGTGAAAACATGCATTACAACAATAAAAACGTGCATACTAGTAAAACATTTAAATAATAAAAACATGCATTTAAAAAATGCATGCATGTAAGCACTGTTTAACAATTTAAATAAAATGTCTTACCGTGTTTTCGTTGGGGCCATGTTGTGAGAGCGATGGGTGGAGACGACGTGTTTGCGTGGTTGTAAAAGCGTGTATGAAATGTGCGCGTCGTGAAAACACCGGCGGCGGCGCATGACACTACGACTGATTTTGATTGACATGTGAACGGAGAACAAAGGGATTTTTACAAACGTTAAACGAAACGTTAAAAGTACGAAATTAAACGTTATATACGATCACTGGAGGGTCAGGAAACACGAGATGATTGTATATTAGAGAAATTTGCGGTAAAAGTCACATTTGACGATGAATGCACTGACGTGAACGTTAGCTTTTTTTCCTAAAACAAATTCCTCGGAGAGTAAACGGAATGCGTTAAGCGCACATGTGTGACATCTGTTGCGCGTGACTTAACGAGTTGGAATGTGAACGGAGAACAATGGATTTTTACAAACGATAAATGAAACGTTAAAAGCGCGAAATAAAACGTTGTATAAGATCGCTGGGGGATCAGGACACACGAGATGTATAGATATTAGGGAAATTTGCGGTAAAAGTCACATTTGACGATGTATGCACTGACGTGAACGCTAACTTTTTTCCGAAAACAAAATGCCTGGGTTGGATGAAGTATGCGCAACGATAATTGAAAAAAGATAAGGATATGAGTGAAGTGCGCATGCGCGTTATAGTGTAGACAATGACATTTCAAAAACAATAAACGAAACGTTAAAAGCACGAAACTAAACGTTGTATAGATTCTCTGTGGAGTCAGGACACGCGAGGTGCATCGATATTAGAAAAAATCGATGTAAGGAGAGATTTAACGGCGAATGTACCGAGGTGACCGGATGCTTTTTTTCGAAAACAAAATGTCTGAAATGTACGAGGCACTCACACTGATAATTGAATATTAGGGTGAAGTGCGCATGCGTGTTATTTGGAAAAGGTATATAACGGCTGAGAAAATGTTATATCGTATGACGGCGAACTTCTAACCGTGTATTCTTTATACAGAGCAGCAAGCAGCAGACGTTCTTCCGCAACATGGCCGATGAAAGTCAACAACAACAACAAACAAAAAAGCCGAGGGCGCCGCGTAAGCAGTCGATGAAGGCGGCGGCCAGCAGCAGTCAACCTTCGACCAGCAGCAGTCAACCTTCGGCACTGATTGCAGCCTTGTCAACGGGGGTGTCACCGCCCGTTAAGCGTCCCGTTACGCTGATCGCGGCTCCGTTGACGGTCGGTCGAAAACGGAGCGCCGAAGAGGCACGCTTGGAACAGCCCGACGAGACGGCAGCGCAGCCCCCGGTCCTGTCGCGGAGCGGATCGATGGAACGCGATTCGACGGCGTCGACACGCGCCACAGCGGTGAGTCTGAGACATCTGAACTGCGCCGTCAACGGCGTATATAGAATCCTGTCACCCGTTACGATTGAGGCCGTCTCGTACAAAGGCGAACCCGGCACCACCTATTTGGGATGTTCCCGTTGTCGGCGAAAATTACAGACAAACAAAGACAAGGTCCTGATATGTCGAACGCACGGGGAAGTGTTTGTACCGAAATATTTCTTCGCGTTGCGTGTGATGGTGAAGGACGGCGAGGAGGACGAAGATGAGCTTTGGCTTACGTTGTTCGATAGCCAAATGTCTAATCTCGTCGAGTTCACGGCCGAGTACCTGACGGAATTGAACGAGGAGGATCTCCGCGATACCGTGCTCGAGTTAACCGGTACTAAAGTGGAGATTAGTGTGCGGAAGACGACTTGGAACGGGGACCCCTCGTATACAGTCCGCACACTAAAAAGATATGACGACGACGATGACTAATGTTGTTGTTGTTGTGTTGTTTGTAGGAAGAGGAGGAAAATTGGCCGCTACTGGTAGATTTATTGAAGCACGCCAACGAACGACAACGAATGAGAGATCGTCAGGGGGCTGGAACTAAGCAAGCAGAGCTTTGAACTATTAGCCGAGTCGGCCGAACAATATATAAAAGCGTTTTGGTTGGCCTATGAAGCAAGCCTATTTCGTAGTAGTTTGATGTACTAACAGTTGTGCTTTATGTGCTTTAGGAAGTGCGCTGCGTACTCCAAAAAATGCTTGCGAACAACGAAAGGATTCGCGCTCAGTACGACGAGGTTGCAACGTTCGTAAGAACGTTGTTGGAACGAGGTGTGCCGGCGGGATCAGTGGAGGAGAAGGAGGAGGATGAGGACTAATAATAATAATAATAATATGTTGTAGGACGCTCTGATGCAACACGCCAGACGTGAATGTATGAGCGACTTCATACACGCGTTGCTGACGGTGATATCACGTAAAGAGTAGAACTGCTTTGTGCTGTAGGGTAGTGGCGGAGGAATACGTGACGTTCACGTATTGGACGCAATAATTGAGGAGGCGCTGGGACCCCGAACGCGCCCCCCTCCACCGACGTATAACGACAGCCTGGCGACGATGGGACCGTACTGGAGCGTATCGGAGGAGCTGGGGACATGTCGACAACTCGTCGTGCCGAGCCGGAGTCAGTTGATCGTACGTTACGAACGACTGGCGATGGATCTCATCGCCGAGACTATCGGCGAAATGGTCCTAGAGAAGGCACGAGACCATTGCGGACTATGCGAATCAAATGAAGGCTGCCCCTACGTTCACATGACCGGCTATCGCGCGGGGCGGCCGAATCGCGTCTACATGCAACGTTACGTTAAGCCGGGGTGTATCGTGACGCGGCACTTCAACGAGGTCATGGAAACATTCCTACGACGATCACTTATTCCGTGTTTTACGAGACTTGTCCATATTCTAAGCGAGACTACGGTGACGATTTCTTCCGGTGATCAGCAGCCGCAAACGGGCCGTGCAGGAGAATTGTATTTGGTCCAATTCGTATCCAACTGGTTGTTGGGTACGAATTGGCGAGATTACATGAATCGCGTGCAACTGGAGTCGGCCGTGCACACGTACGTGCAACGTCGGAGCGGACTTGAATGAACGAACACTAGTAGATTTTGCTTGCTATCGAAACGAAGGCTTCACACTGTTGTAAAAGTACCGAATAAAACGTTGAAAATGTTCTTTCCGTTTCCGAGTTACCTAGTTAGAAAAATTACCGCTCAGTTAGAAATCCCGCTACACACCACCGCTAGGGTTAGTTACCACACAGTTAGAAAAAACCACCGCTAGGGTTAGTTAGAAAAATCCGAGTTACCTAGTTAGAAATCCCGCTACACACCACCGCTAGGGTTAGTTACCACACAGTTAGAAAAAACCACCGCTAGTTAGAAAAACCACCACCACCACACATTCTTCCCGCTAGGGTGTACTTACCACCACCACCAGTTACCACACAGTTAGAAAAAGCACACACCACCGCTAGGGTTAGTTAGAAAAACCACCACCACCACACATTCTCCCCGCTAGGGTGTACTTACCACCACCACCACCGTCACCGTCGTCGTTATAAATAGCGACGGTCGAAAATATTCATTAGAGAGAATGCCACCACCACCACCATCGTCATGGCAATGTCCGAGATGTCGGCGCTATTTCGCGACGCGGTCGATGTTAGAACGACACGAAGCGCTAGAGTGCCCAAAAGTGCGAGATTGCCCAAAATGTGGCAAGCTATACACCACGCGTTACGCTATGCTACGACATCTGAGGCTGCAGTGTGGCCGTTCGTTGCCACCCGAATCAGTGGAGGCCGCCGCCGCTAGCGCGCCGCCGCCGTCGCCCGACGATCTACAGCGTGTCGTAGACGAGCACCGGCGTAGCATAGAGACGTCGGTGGCGCGCGGCGTCGTACAGTCGCGTTATAACTATCGTATGACCGCCTGTACGAGTACGCGCGTACTCGAACCGCGTCTGAGGGAAATGTTTCGCGCGCAAAAGAACGCGTTTAAAATTAACGTTAGTTATGGTTTTGTATTACGCCACAAGGTGTCGGGTCGGTACCGATATTTTCATTCTTCGTGTAACTGTTGCGGACGCCTCCTCGAAAATACCCGCCCTAGTTACCGATGGCCGTTCATTCGAACGATTCCTCGACGCCGTGCGCACTACCGACGTACTGCAGTACGCCATCGCGCAGCGTCCCGACTCGGGATGGATCGTCGAGCTCGTAACTAACGCCACCTACTTCGTGAACGTCATCATCAATCGTCCTATCGGCTGCGTTGGCGTGACGACGCTTCCCGCCTACGTGCGCCTCAACAGGTCCATCGTGTCGTTGACGAACGATGTTCGAGGCGCACCCTACGACGATCATCTGTGTCTCTTCCGATGCATCGCCCTTCACCTGCAAGGTCACCGACGAGGTCAAAGTATCCGTCATACGAACCGTTTAACGAAAGACGCTAAACGTCTGTACGCGCGGTATCGTCGCGACACGGCGACGACCTCGAACGGTGGCGGCGTGCGCCTGAACGAACTGGATCGCGTGGAGACGGTTTTCGGCATCAACGTCGTCGTCTATCGTCGACTGACGAACGACGTCGCCGAACTTGTCCGTCGATCGCTCGAAGCGCACCCCACGACGCTGAACGTCAACCTGTACGAGTCGCACTTCTCGTACATAAGCGATCGGCGCGCGTACACGAAAACGTACAAGTGCGGGAAATGCGGCAGCGTCCTCTGGCGGAGCGCGCACGATTTACGGTGTCACGAAGCGACGTGCGAAGGCGGCGTTCGTCACGTGTTCCCCGGCGGCGTCTACCGACCGACGGCGTCCGTATTCGAGCGGCTCGACGACGAAGGCATCGACGTCGGCGACGACGACCTGCGCTACTACCCGTACCGCGCGACGTTCGATTTCGAGTGCTATTTCGCCGATAACGATCTGCCGACGAATAGCGACAAATGCCGCTGGATCGCGCGACACGAACTGCTCAGCGTGAGCGTCGCGTCGAACGTGCCCGGTCACGAAGCGGCGCGCTGTTACGTCACGACCGGCGATTCGTCGGAACTCGCGCGTCGCCTCATCGACGACCTGGAAGCGGTGAGCGCGACGGCGTGCGCGATTCTACGTCCCCGCTACGACGCGACCTTCGAGACGCTCGACGCGCTCGACGCCGACTGGCGGCGACGATGCAACGACGACGCCGACGCGTCACCGTACGCCACACTCGCCGACCTGCTGTGGACGTACCTTCGACAAATGCCCGTATTGGGATTTAATTCGGGTAAGTACGACTTGAACGTCGTCAAAAAGTACTTGACCCCCCTGCTCATAACCGACGACGCGCAGCACACGTCTTCGGCGTTTACCATTAAACGTCAGAACAATTTCATGTGCCTGTCGACGACGACGTTGAAGTTCCTGGACATAACGAATTACCTCGCGCCCGGCGTTAGCTACGATCGCTTTCTGAAAGCGTACGGTTGCTCGGCAACGAAGGGCTACTTCCCGTACGAGCACATCGACGCGTTGTCGCGTCTGGACGAAATCGCCCTGCCGTCGCGCGAAGCTTTCTATAGCCAGCTGAAACGCGAGGGAATCTCCGCGGAGGCGTACGAGATTTGCGCGACGGCGTGGCGCGACGAGGGCATGACGTCGATGCGCGATTTTCTTGTGTGGTATAACAATCGTGACGTGGCGCCGTTTCTCGAGGCCGTCGATCGCCAGTTCGCCTTCTATCGGCGCCGACGTATCGACATGTTCAAGGACGCCATCAGCGTACCGGGGTTGACGTTGTTGTACCTGTTCAACGACCTGCCGAAGTCCATTTCTCGCTCTTCAACGAGCCGAACAAAGATCTGCACCGTCTGCTGCAGGCGCAGATCTTCGGCGGCCCGTCGATCATCTTCGCGCGCCACCACGAGGCCGACGTGACGTCGATTCGTGGCGACGGCGGCGCGCCGTGCCGATCGATAGTAGGCTTCGACGCAAATGGCCTCTATCTATGGGCGATAATGCAGGAGATGCCGACGGGCTGGTATACGCGCCGACGCGCTGAGAACGCCTTTCGAGCGGAACGCGTGCACCGCTACGGTCGTATGGCCGTGGAGTGGTTGACGCGCGTGGAGGCGGAAACCGGCGCGCGTATACGTCACCAGTTGAACGGACGCGAGAAGCGCATCGGAAAGTACCGAGTCGACGGCTGGTGCGCCGCCACGCGAACGGCGTACCAATTTCACGGCTGCTATTTTCACGGTTGCCCGACGTGTCAGGCGCACGTGACGACGAACGCCGTCAACGGTCAACCGATGACGACGCTGTACGCCGCGACGATCGCCGTGACCGCCTACCTGCGCCGTTTCGTCGACGAAGTCGTCGAAATGTGGGAGTGCCAGTGGCACGCCGTGCAACCGCCGGCGGTGCCGACGCCGCCCGACGCGTCACGATGGCAACCGACCGCCGCCATTACGCTCTCGACGATACTGGAGGCGGTGCGCGACGGCTCTCTGTTCGGCCTCGTGCAGTGCGATATCGCCGTACCGGAAGCGCTGCGCGACAAGTTCGCCGAGATGCAGCCGGTATTCAAGAACGTCGATATCGCGCGCGACGATCTCAGCCCGTTCATGCGCGACTACGCCGAATCGCACGATCTCCTCACGCGACCTCAACGCACGCTCGTCGGTAGCTACTTCGGCGCGGCGATCTTGCTCGCGACGCCGCTCCTACGCTGGTATCTGGCGCACGGGCTCGTCGTCGAGCGCGTCTACCAGATCGTCGAGTACGCGCCGATAGCGTGCTTTCGCCGCTTCGGCGACGCGGTTTCGACGGCGCGTCGCGAGGGCGATATCGATCCCGACAAATCGATCATCGCCGATACATTTAAACTTCTCGGGAACAGTTCCTACGGGAAAACGATTACGCGCGTCGATCGGCACCGGGAAATCAAGTACGCGACGCCGGTCGGCGCGTCGATGCTCGTCAACAATCGCCGCTTCCGGCAACTGGACGCCGTCGTCGACGACGCGCTGTACGAGGTGGCGCTGAATAAGCGTAAAATCGTCTACGGCCTGCCGATACATATCGGCTATTTCGTATTGCAGTACGCAAAATTGAGAATGCTGGAATTTTATTACGATTTCGTCGACGCCTACATTCCCCGTCCGCTCTTCCAGTACTGCGCTATGGACACCGACTCGGCGTACATAGCCCTAGCCGGACGTGACGTCGACGCGCTCGTACCGGAAGAACGTCGCGAACACTACTTCCGGAATCGCTCGCTCTGGTTTCCGGCCGAATGCTGCGACGCGCACGTGGACGCCTACGTACGACGGCGCGTCGCCGGTCTAGCGTGGGACGGCGAGGCGGCCTGCTGCGCGCGCCGACGCCTGTTCGATCGTCGAACGCCGGGTCTCTTCAAAGAAGAGTGGCGCGGCGACGGGATCGTGGCGCTGTGCAGCAAAACCTACTACTGCTTCGGCGGCGTCGCCGGTCCGAAGTACAGCACGAAGGGGCTCAGCAAGCGACAGAACGCCGACATCGACGAGCACACCTTCCTCGCCGTACTGCGCGACCGTCGCAACGGCGTCGGCTGGAACCGCGGTTTCCAAGTGAAAGACTCGTCCGTGTTGACGTACGTTCAAGAGCGCGCGGCGTTGAGCTACTTCTACGCTAAACGCCGCGTGCTCGACGACGGCGTCACTACGGCGCCGATACTCGTCTAACTCGTAAACTCGTCTAACTCGTCTACTACTAACCTAACCCCCACCACCCCCCTAGGGGTAGTTTCTGTATGTATGTATGTATGTGTGGGTAATAATAAACACCAACAATTGTGCGTACATGATTCGTTCGTTTTTTATTTCTACTACAAGCGGTGAGGTTTTAATAAATCGTGTACGAGACAGTCATTGTTCACCCTATCGGTGCCGAATAGGTTCTGAAACGTCGTCAACGGCATCCCGCGACATCGGAGGAGAAGGTAGGCGACGCAATATTGTTCGCACACGTTAGAGATGACGCTCTGCAGGCGCTTGTCGTTGTACGTCCACGCGTCGCCGCAGTGGCGGCGCAGGAAGGTGCGGAAGTCGGCGTGGAGCGGCGGCAGACCGTACGAATCGAAGTACTCGCCTCGTCGGTCGACGCCGACGTAGACGGCCACCCAGTGCTGTCCCGGTTCGCCGCCGTCGTCGGTGTTGCACACGAAGGCCGTCGGGTAGGTGGCGCCAATGGCGGCGGTAAGTAGCGCGTCTTTAGGCACGACGCCGACGACGATACGTTTAGCGTACGTATCGAGTTCCAGACGACGCATCAGTTGAAACGTATCCATGGTTACTACCAGTCGTAAATGACGTTCCGGTTCCGGTCGATTTCCATCACCGTCTCGAATTCCGCGTACACGACGACGTTCACCGGACGCGCTAGCGGCGTCTCGAAATGTATATCGACGCCCACGCACCCCTGACGCACGACGTTGAAATGGTCGCCGTCGCAACAGTCGGGGGTCATGTCGAAACCGAAGATGGTGTAGCCGGCGCCGAAGTCCGTGCGCGATACGTCGTTCCCCTCGTCCTCGAACGCCTTTCCGGTCGCCTCGAAGAGATTCATGTAGCTGCGCACGTACCGGTTGTGCGCGAAGTCCGGCTGCAGCGGCTTGCTCGGCACCTGACGTCCGTCGACGATGACCGACAGGAAGTTTATGTCGTTGTGACGCGCGTCGAACGGATTTCTAGTGTAGTCGCCGTTGTAGGCGACGTTGTCGATCATCATCAGGAAGAGGCGTTTCGGAATCGCGCCCATGTACAGGTTCTCGTGCGTGTGCGATAGCGCGCCCGCCGTTATCGAGAACGATTTGCAGTCGACGCGACGCATCGGAAACTTAGCCGTTCCCAACGTCCACGCTTTGATATGTCCTATCTGGACGGCCGGGTTCAACTTGACTTTTCGCACGTGCAGTCGCATCTCCTGCACCACGACGCGCCACCCCGGTACGGCTGCCGCGCCCATCAGCGCGAAGGCGTCCTTCGAGCGCACTATGCGCACTTTCGTGTCGACGCCGTTCGGTAGGTGTTTGTTTAGCATAAACGCGTCGACGTGCAGCCGTCCCATCATCTCCACCTCGTGGCTATCGGCCGTCGCGACGCGTCGCGACTCGAAACCGACGTTGGCGTTGCCGAGCGTGTCCATCCGTCCGGCGGTGTCTTTGTACCACAACGACGCCGTGAGATGCGAACGTTTCGCGTCGCTACCGTAACTTAGCAACGTCTCGAGGTAGGCCCGGTACGCGTACGTATTGGTCGACGGCGTCACGAGGGTGTTGTTCAGCGACACGTCGATTTGACTGATCATCGAATGCAGGAAATTGTTGACCGGCGCCACCGCGGCCGCGGCCGCCAGATCGGTACCGTCCCCCCGCGTCACTTTGAAGCGCACGTACAGTTGAATGCTCGCCAGGTCCGTATAGTCTTCGCCCGAACCCGGCACGAGGAACTCGATAGGGCCGCCGGCGTCGAGAGTCGTCAGCGGCTGGTAGACGGTCCAATGACTACTCTCGATGCTCGTCTGCGTCACCGGTCCGCTGAACAGGTCCAGTTCGCCCTTCACGCCCTCGCACGTCGAGCCGTTCACGAACGCCATCGTCGTCGTTGTCGTCCGTTCGACGTCTTCCGCCTACTGACGACCGTCGCCGCTAGGCGTGCTCTCTTTATGCCGCCGCCGCCGTCGCGACGGTTTTTTTTTTTCCTCGAGTTGACTTAATAGCGTATGCAGGATCGAATCTCCTCCGCGCGGCGGCGCCGGCGCCATCACCACCACTACGACGCGCACTCGAAAGTACGGCGAGAACTGACCGTCGTTCTCGAGTCCGCTGCGCTCCATCGTCGTTACTCGTCGAATATGTCCTTTCGACGCGCTCTTTTCCGCCTACTGACGGTCGTCGCCGCTAAGCGCGCTCTCTTTACGCCGACGCGGGGACGGCGCTGCGTCTTTTTTTGCTTCTTCTTTGGCGCCGCCTGCGGATTCAATAGGCCGTCGAGAAGATCGGCGCCGGCCTCCTTCGCGCGCCTTTTTAGCGACTGTTTCAGATTGCCGCCGCCGACGACGTCGCGCGCCACGTGCATGCCGGTGTTGAGCGCCCGTTTTCCCAACGCCATCGCGCCCCTCTTGATAAGCGGCATGGCGCTTCGAAACAGACTCCCGAAGAGATTACCCAGACCGTGACCTCGTTGACCCCGAGCGCCGACGAAGACCGGCAGCTGTCCGCCGACCTGACGAACGTAGTGGTCCACGTACGGGTTCTTCGACGACATGTTGTTAAAACAATTTCGATTTACAACGTCTGAAGTGAAGCGTCGTCACCACCTTCCCCTGCTCGAATGGTATCGGTTGGCCGTGATCGTCTCTTATATCGACTTCGACCTCGTCGAATTGATTCCGCATCAGCTTTACGTATTGCACGCGAACGAACGATTCCGAAATGACGTCACCGTTCTCACCGCGGACGGCGATGTTTCGAAGCAGCGGCGCGAACACGTCACCGACGACGCGCGGTTCCACGAGATCCGTGTACACGTACAGACTCTCGATGCCCGCCGACATGTTCACCGTATCGCGACCTTCGTACTCGAACGTGTACGCGGCGGGCGACGTGCTGATGACGGGTCTCGTCGCCGGCGCGGGACCGAACGCGGACGAACTCATGATCGTGTTGGTATGGAAACCTAGCACGTGTCTCAGACGGCTCGTATGAGGTATGATAAATTCGACACCCGCCGACAGACGTAGCGTAAAGCGGTTAGAGACGGCGCAGTATTCTAGCACGGCCTTGGCCTTCCTGGTGTGTAATTTCTCTAGCGCCTCGTTGATCCTGTTGCACAACGTATAAACGTTGTTGTAGAAACCGTGAGGAATCGTCGTCTGACGATATATCAGCAAGGTCGTGCCTTCTTCGTCTATCTGCGTGTAAACGTTCCGTTCGCCCGCCGCGCAAGTCAGAAAGAAGTAGGCGTCCTTCTTTCTCACGTTGTACCACGTGTGCGGATACTGTACCGACACGGCGCCGCATTCCCACTCCCCCGACAGGTCGAAACGTCGCGGCAACGTCGTGACGTAGTGCGTCAACGTATTTTCGGGGTGACGTTTCATAGACGCGTTGCTCGGCAGCGTCAGGTAAAAATCAGACGAGACCGCCATCGCGTTGTCGTCGACCGACACTCATAGCCGGACTCGGGAGCAGGTAACCGAGACAGCTGCTCAACAGCGCCGTCCACAGGTTGGAGTCGCCTTGACCTTTCGTCAGATTGTATATACTAACGGCGATGACGAAGTGCAGGACGACGACCTGACAGAGGAA